>JALPQI010000927.1:0-135289 GCA_025490895.1 Thaumatotibia leucotreta | reverse complement strand
ATTGTAAAAGTGCGATCAATTCGGTTCTTGGTGTTCATTATATGAACCACTAGCGTTTCCTGGGCATCAATAATATTGTAATTTTTTAAATCGTGTAACTCTTGCCGGCGACAAGCCCCCATTATTCCAAAAAATACAGCCACCTGTAACAAGAAATAGGAATCTAGGTGTTAAAAATCCTTACAATGTAATTAAATACAATATTTGCATACACAGAATACCTAAATAACATAATTAACCGAATATACTAGTGCATTAATAAAACAATAAAACAACAAGTATGTAACTATAGATTTACCTTGTTGAATAGATGATTCCGATCAGGTGCTTGCTCAATTAATGTTTTTATTTCATCTGGTAAAAAAGTCTTCGCTTTTTTCGCCTTAAAACCTTCTGACTTTCTTTTCAATAAAGCCAGCAACTTGGCGTATTTAGATATGTCTGTCTGGTGGTATATGTTGAGAGTTGCCTTGAGTTTTGAATATTCAACCCAAAGTGAAGACGGTTTGAATAATTCTATGAGGCTTTTAAAATATGCCAATAGGACATTCTCTGAGTATGACGAAGTCAGGTGTTCGATTCGCCACGCCATGAATTTCTTGTACGACTGATCGTAAAGATGCCGCGATTTTGTAGGCAACAAATTCTCAGTAACTGATTGTGCCGCCGTCGATATTTCTTCCGGTGTCAGAACCAAGTCCTCATCATAATCCATCTTATCTTATTATTATTCAATTTATTTTCTTCACTTCACAGTCCAAAAAAAGATGAAAAAAGAATTTTAAACAAATTTAAAGATTGCCGCACAAACTGAAAATAACAGTGAAAAAACAAATGACGGAATGTAATAGACACGGTAACGTTTTTTTTTTAAACTGTCAGTTACTGCCTGCCGGTGACGATTCTAAAACACTTGCGTTTTTTTCCTTACGTTGGTAGCAATTATTTTAGATACGTTATTATTTCAGACAATATGAATGCAGTTGTTTGTTAAGTTGTCAGGTTTGCGATTTGTTGTAAATTGAGTAGGTATCTCTGCTAGCAGTTGCATTTTAGCCATAGACTTATTAATTTAATAGACCGAGTCTATTATATCTGTGGGTGACGCCAGCAATGCCTGTCAACGATCTTTGTTTGGCTATACTAGTGCACCTAAACCGCAAATAGTAAAAGTGATTAAAATAAAGCTTTTCATGTATATTTCTGTTCGATAAGTGCACGGAATGTGATAAAAGTGATGACTTGTGTGGTTCCATGGTGTAAAAACCGCCAGGGTTACCTGAATGAACAAAATAAAGACATTACGTTTCACCGGTAATTTAGTTTTGACTTGAATTTTAAAATTTCTAACCTTATTAAGGTAAAAGTAAATGAAAATCTTATTCAATATTTGTTGCCGGATACATGTGTGTAGTTTTGTGAATTAACCATTCGTATTTGCATTCGTAATGTAATTATAAATAGTGGGATTCAAATATTTGTATTGCATAGTGTTGTACTTAAGAGATCGATCGTGATATCGATAAATCTATTGATAGCCAACTCAGAAAATGAATCGATGTTTTTAATTTCCAACAGGTTTCCACAGGACACTGAACAAAGGCTAATATGGGTCAAAAATATCAAAAAGGCAGACGACTGGTGCCCTAAAAAGTAAAGTTTTTAAGCTGTTGTTTCAGGCAAGGGCGTACCCATAAGTGATTACATTCTGACGTAGTACCCACCATATTTGGTAATCATCCAATGTCATGTCAACCAGAAAGTAAAGTAAGTTTAGTTTAATAATGACACTCATGTGATACTTGTGTAGACTGATTAATTATAAAGAAGCCATCATACGAAAATTGTTAGGTATGATTTAAGGGATGATAAATTCCGTAAAACATGTTATAATGAGGGTTTTCTGAAATGCCGTTCATCAGGGCGGCAGCACTGAGGCGTCAGGTCCAGAAACTTGTCTAAATTCTCAGAGCGCCTATAGTTTCGTGTTTAAATGATTTGTACAAGTTAATAAAATTATGTAAAAAAATAAAATGACCTTCTTCTAGTTAGTTGTTCTTTGAGGCTAGATAATTGTGTTTCTTAGCGGGACCTTACCGCTAAGTGGCGCCAACTAGTGGCATACGTTTTAGACAGAACTCTTCTTATGACATTTGACATTTTAATTAAAGAAAATATTTCATTAATTTTGTGATTTTATTTTTATCCTAAAGTGTAGATTTAGAAATCATGACATATTAAGGATCGCAGAAGATCGTGATTCTGGGTAGGAAATAAGGTTTATTCGCACTGTTCATAGCTACCTAATTTGGTAAAAATATTATTATTGCCGATAAAAGCATACGATGAAGACTGGACTCTGGACAACACTAATAGTAATGACATTTTATCTAGTCAGGTTGGTAGCATTGTTCAAGAAAATGGAGTCGGTGATATAATTCACGACCGAGTAGAACTACCTTGTTTGTCTCTTTTTCCTTATGGAATACATCCTGAGATGGTAAAGGATGACAATAGTTTGTTCAGGTATGTCTTAATACACGGAATCTTCCCTATATTTTATCTGTGCATTTTAGCGACTTTATAAGCCTAGGGTGTTTTTGAAGAATAGAGTATATAGACTTTTCTGAAATTGTGTAAGTCCAGCTTTTATATTTGTTGGCGGGACTATATAAATGACAGATAAAAGTGCCGGAGTAGAAAAAAACTTAAACCGCCATTTAAAAATAGTTGTGATTGGTCCATCAAAGTTTTTATTGGCTATATTCTACGAGTATAAGCATTTGTCAAAGATGTTGCGTCGACATATATGCGCGGTGCTAAGAAAAGCGCTATGTCCTGCCCATCTTGGCACAGTTGAACAATTGTTTTTGGGGGCATTTTTGGGCTGGCGTTAGACGTCCATGTTATTTATGGTCGCAGAGACGGGCAGACGGACATGGTGATTCTAAAAGGGTTCCGTTTTTTTCCCATTTTGTCTACGGAATCCTAAAAATGCCCTAATCATTGCACGATTATTTTAGTACTTAAAACAGGAATAATTATAGCTAAGTTTTAAAGTAGGTATACATAATTTAGGTTGTAATAGAAATGTTTCTAGGACATTTTTTAAATTAAGTTTACGAGTGATTTCATTTCTCAGTTTCGATAAATAGAAAAATGCACTAAGTTGGCTTGAATGCAAGTTAATTCAGGTCTTTATAAATGAAGAATGACTTAAATAGTTTATAATAATATTATGCATTGAATATAATTAACGACGTGGGTAATTTGAATATTATTGGCAGTAAATTTTATTATACTATTTATATTACATTGTTAACCTGAAGAAAAACCCCTTTTCCTTGGCGTGAGTGAGCCAGATGCATTTGCATTTAAGATTATTACATCTAACCCGCGGTTAAACCACGTCGATAAGAAAAACGAAGTACCTAACAATCTAAAACTCACCTAAGTGCTCGATAATGTACCCAATCACGTGGTAATAAGGTATATGAATGGTTAATAATAATCGTTTAATGTACTAAGGGCTTTTCCATACTTTTTGCATATTTCTTTGTGTGGAAAAGGTTTTGCGTGCTTTACGGTCTAGGGAGTACATTATAAATCGCGGAATTACATGCCTTTTGCACTTATATGTATCGCACGAATGCTACAGAGCCGTCTATTCCTATTTAGATAATATAGCTATATTGAATTGTTCGATTAAAGGAATAGGATAAGATATAATTACTATTATTAATTAGCGTGACGCAATCTACATAATTATATTTTATGTCACTCTGGGTTAATCGAGTCCGCATAATGAACACATATTAATACAATACCGTGCGGTAAATGGTGATTAGTTGATTATGGCAGTCATTACACTCATTACGGACTTCGTTATGCCTGAACTCGGGTAAGGTACCTACGAGTACAGTACTCCTACTTTACCTACGTAGGTCTATACTATAACAGGGTCGCGTTTTATAAAGTTACATTTTACAATTTCGCTGTTTGCCTCTCTAACGGCCTGCAGTGTTATTCACTAAGGAAACCGCCTTGCTGTCAGCGCTGTGACAGCGCTGCGGCAGCGTCGAGCCTAAAAATGGTATTCACTAAATGTACTTTAAACGACATCGACACTAGTGCTCGGCGACGAATGCGGCGTGAGCTGGAACTACACTGCGTCGAGAGTTTGACGTTTAATTTATGAACTTCGTATTCTCTAACGAAAAACAGCGACGAACTCGCCCGCAACCTCACTCACAGCCTCGATTCCTAATGTCAAATAAGACAGCTAGGATTTTAGACAAGGCTGTCTCGACATCGAGCTCGTTGACGAACGCAGCGTCGAATGTGTGAATAAGAGAATAGCATAGCTGGCCACGACATTGGTCTAAGGCGACCAGCGGCGAGCGAATCCATGAGTTGGAGCGGGATGCCGATATGGGTACGAGAGGGAGCACCATACGTTTTCCGCTAAGCCGATCGCCTTAGACCGATGTCGTGGCCGCGGCGTAAGGCACGTACATATTGGCTAGAAAAAGAGGCAAACAAAAAAATTGTAGCAGACCTCTATTCGTCAAACAAAATAAAAACTCTCTTTCTAGTAAGAGAGATAGAAAAGAGACTTCCGCTTGTAATATTACTTGTAATTTGTTATGCAATAGTCCCCTGGTGATTATTAAACTACTTAAAAACGCATTTAAAATAATTTGATTAGTGCGTGTTCATCGTGCGCTTTTCTAGAGATCTCGCTAAGGTAAACACAATTAAAAAGCCTATTCGGCAAGACTTGTGGGGCTTGGTGATTCTCCGAGGAGAGCGCTCGAATTCGTCATTGTCGTCCCGTGATTATTACCAAAACGGAAGGACAAGTCGCAACAACATTGTTTACGCTAAGACTTGGTATTGGTACTGAATTACGGTTACAATGAAATATCTCTATTACGGCCTGTTTCACAATCTCCAGTTAAAGCTATCTGTCAGATAAAAAATAACACTATCTCCTTCTTTCACATGGAAGAATAAAGAGAGCGTGTTATTTTTATCTGACAGATAGCTTTAACTGGAGATTGTGAAACAGGCCCGGGTCATATCTTGGTGTAACATGACGACAATGACGAAATGAAATCGCTGAATATTCGCCCGGCTTCTTAAAAAGGAACACGGTGTTACGTCAGCATTCCGAAAGATTTTAATGCTGGATTCCTGACCATAATTATTTAGAGTCTTTAATGTTATATAAAATTTCCTGGATTCGGCTTGGTTTCAGAGATAATCAATCTTTTTTCGAAATAAGCTTTTCGAAGTAACTCGTCATTTAACTTCTTTTGGATTACAATGCTACCACAATGTGTTCTAATATTACCACACCTTTTGCCTGACAATCAAAAAATACGAATAGACTTGACGAAATAACCTCTACCTAAAAAAAAACAATTGAAATAAATAATTTAAACAAATTGTTGTTATGATAAAAAGTACGGAAAATGTTAAAAAGTATTCAAATCGTCCTAAAAAAAAAAAAAAATTTTTTTTTTTGGTGGAATTGACATTAGGTCTCGTAATATTTTTGTTTATTTTGATGTCTAGAATGCATAGTTAAATTCTTTCGCAATGCTCGCGTAACACCGTGTATATTAAGATGGCCGTGTAGTGACGGCAGTAAGAATACTTACGTTTGTCCTCACCCCGCGGGTGTCGTAAGAGTCGACTAAGGAATTGAAGTTTCACTGACCATCGGTTGAGAAAAAACTGTTGGAACATAGAGTTCTTATATGTGACCGATATAAACTAGCTGGTTAGAATAATGAAACTAATGTCAATGTTTGTTTACCTAGTCGCTCTGTCACGTTAGTTTATTACTTCAGTCTGCTTCAGTGCACAATATAACTCGGAACAGTTTACTGGTATTTCATTTACGGAACCTCCAACATGGTAGCATCGCTGCGGTAATTACCGGATTCCAGAAAAAAAGTGCGCGTGTGATTTCGATACAAATATTTTCTAAATTTATTCGCATGAAAACAAAAGATGGCATCTGCCAGTCAGAATGTTTCGGTCGAAAAATTATCCGGAATTCAAAATTATAATTCATGGAAATTCGTCATGCGGATGGTGCTTATTCACGACGATCTTTGGGATTGTGTGGGAAAGCGTGAAAATAATGAAATCGACGAAAAGAAGCAGGAGAAGGCGCTGGCGAAAATCGCCTTAAACGTACAGCCTTGTGTGTTTCCACTGATTCGAAACGCCAAGACGGCTCGCGAGGCATGGGACAACCTGCAGAAGGCGTACGAGGACAGAGGATTGTGTAGAAGACTCGGATTGCTTCGTACATTATTCGCTACAAAATTAAGCGAATGTGTGAGTATGGAGGCATACGTGAACAAAATCTTGGATTCATCGCAACAACTGAGCGACATCGGAGCGGCTTTGGAAGACGACTTCGTAGCCGTAATTTTGCTCAGCGGTTTGACAAGCGATTATGATCCGTTGATTATGGCTCTAGAAAATTCGAACACGTCACTGTCAAGCGAAACTGTCAAATCAAAATTGCTTCAAGAAAATGCACGTCGTGATGAGAAAACCGAAGATACGACTGCTTTAGTTGCTCGAAAGACACGAAAACCAAATAAGTGCTTCAAATGCAAGAAGACTGGGCATTTTATGAAGGATTGTCCTGAAAAGTCTGACGGCAAGAAGAGTGGCCGTAAAGGCTCGGCGCTTCTCACGGCGTTGACCGCAGGTATCAAGCGCGACGTTTGGTACGTAGACAGCGGCTCATCCTGTCATTTATGCAATGACCGCACATTTTTATCGGATTTTTCGAACGAGAAACCGAAGAAAGTGTACATTGCCAATGGCGAAGCACTAATGACGGCTGGACGAGGTACGGCGCAGGTTGTGTTCAAGGACAATAGCGTAAGAATGATAAGTAATGTGTACTTAGTTCCTAAATTGTCTACAAATTTGTTATCTGTAAGTGCCATGGTCAATAAGGGTTACAAAGTTGTGTTTTGTTCTGGTGTGTGTACAATCACCGAAAATGGGGAGGTTTTAGCTACTGCAACCGAGAGAGATGGTGTTTATCAACTTGATGCCATTGAAACCGTGTCTGTTTTGTGTAGCGAACCATCCTCGCAGGCTATGTGTTCGTCTTTGTCTGTAGATACAGGTGACAGCGAGGCGGCGTCAGAGTGTCAACTGAAGGATGACAGTCGTCCTGTTGAACACGTCAAGCAAGCGCAGGCCCAAGCACCAGCGAAGCAGTTAACGCAACAAGTTTGGCATCGACGTCTGGCGCATCTGAACACCCGAAGCATGGAGTTATTGCGAAAAGGTATGGCTACTGGGATTTCTTATGATAACAATAACTTTCAGTCTTGTGTTTCCTGTGTTGTAGGTAAACAGACTAGGTTACCATTTCCAAAGAAATCTGTATCCAGGGCAAATGACATACTTGGGTTGATTCACAGCGATATTGCGGGACCACTTCCGTGTCCGTCCATGGGTGGGAAAAGATATTTCCTGACGTTCATCGATGACCTGTCACGAAAAACTTTCGTTTATTTCCTTAAGAGGAAGGATGAGGTTTTCGAGATGTTCAAAGAATTTAAAACTCTTGTAGAAAACCAAACCAATAAGAAAATAAAAGTTTTGCGAAGTGACAATGGTGGTGAATATGTCAATTCTAATTTTCAGAAATTCCTGAAGAAGCTTGGAATACGACATCAGACCACAGTACCAAGGTCTTCAGCGCAGAACGGTGTCGCGGAGCGCGCGAACAGAACCATCATGGACAAAGCCAGGTGCATGCTTCAGGAAGCAGGTCTGAAGAAGGAATTCTGGGCAGAAGCCGTTAACACCGCAGTCTACCTAAAGAATCGTTCTCCAACTAAGGCTGTGATGGGCAGTACACCAGAAGAGAAATGGACAGGTAAAAAGGAAAACCTTAGTCACCTACGTATTTTTGGTTGTCAAGCTTATGCTCTTCAGCACAAACGGGATAAATTGGATCCTAAGAGTAAAAAACATATTTTTGTTGGATACTGTGACGAAACAAAAGGTTACAGATTGATTGATCCGACCAACCCGAAAAATGTCATAAAAGCAAGAAACGTAATTTTTCTAGAACATGCTTTTTGGAATGACACATCATCTGATGAATGTGACAGTTCACGTTACAATCTCGTTGATCTGGCTAGCAACGATAAAACTGTCAATGATGATGCTCAAGTGCAACCGATGTTACCCACAGAGCCCGCAGAAACATCTACAGAAGACTGTCAAGATAATACTGTCATTACGGTAGATGATTCTGAGAGCAGTACTGAGACCCCAGATGACTCAGCGGATGAAACGTACATTCCAGGAGATTCGACACTGGAAGACTGCGAGAACTCTACAGAGGAATCCAGCGAGTTTGAGTCTGCGAGCGTAGCGCGCACTGCGTGCAGTGACAGCGGGGACCCTCAGACAGTTCGTGAGGCACTGAATGGCCCGGAAGCTAAGGAGTGGAAAGCTGCGATGGCGGAAGAGTATAAATCCTTCATCGATAACAAATGTTGGACTCTGACTAATCGCGATTCGAAGCAACGGCCAGTTAAGTGCAAGTGGATCTTTAAGAGGAAACTTGGGCTGAATGGGGAAATTTTAAGGTACAAAGCGCGCCTTGTTGCAAAAGGTTACACGCAGAAATACGGTATAGATTACGAAGAAACGTTCTCTCCCGTAGTACGATATTCTACTATACGTACCTTGCTCGCTTTAGCTGCGGAACATAATATGAATATCGAACATCTGGATGTGAAAACGGCATTTTTGAATGGAGATTTAAAAGAAACCGTTTTTATGGAACAGCCAGAAGGCTATAAAATAAAAGGCCAAGAAGATAAAGTTTACAAGTTAAATAAGGCCATATACGGACTGAAGCAAGCTTCGAAGTCTTGGTACGATAAGATAAATGGCGTTTTAACAAATAAAATGAAATTCAAGCGATTATCTTCTGAACCTTGTGTTTATGTCAAGTCGAGTGGAAAATCTATGATTATAATTGCGCTCTACGTTGATGACATAATACTATTTTCTTCAGCTGATTGCCAAGATACGGCGAAAATCAAAGAGGAACTGAAGAAGGCCTTCGAAATAAAAGATTTAGGGCCAGCACATCACATTCTCGGAATGAGGCTTTGTAGACAGAATAACGAAATATTTTTTTTTTTTTATTAAATACATAAATAAATAAATTATAATTATAAAAAGGTCGATTAGAATTTTATTTACAAATTATATCACAGATTATATAAAATAAACTTATTTATACCCTAGTCTTCTGTATAGTACTTGTGCATTTCGCTATTCGCTTCCGCTGTTTTGTAGTCTGTGTCTTTGCAACTTGTTTGTTAGCGTATGTCGCTTCGCGCTCGTAAAGCATTTTATTTTTGCTTACCCGCAACTGTTTTTAGTTAAGTAGTCTAACATTGTATTGTAATTTGTATCATAATTATATTTATATTTATTAATAAATAAACGCGCACTGTTGCGCTCGCCAAGATGTCATTGTAAAATATCGTATATTTGAATTATAATACTCATGTAAGTGAATGTAATGTTCTTATGAGTTAAATAAAGATTCTTTACACCTAAATAACTCTAGACCAGTCGAGTTACATTGAGAATGTGCTAGAACGATTTCAAATGTCGGACTGCAAATCTGCGCGAACACCTATGGAAACAGGACTGAAGCTCGTGAAGTCAACTAAGAAGGACTGTACTTACGACTACAGAGGCCTGATAGGCTGTCTCATGTACATAGCAGTGTGTACGCGGCCGGATATTGCACATGCTGTCAGCTCACTCAGCCAGTTCAACGATGCTTACGACGAGACTCACTGGAAGGCGGCAAAGCGCGTTCTTCGCTATCTTAAAGGTACGCTTAGTTATTCTTTAACTTTTCAGAAGTCAGGTTTGAATATTCTCGCGTATGCGGACGCTGATTATGCGTCAAATGAGGTCGACCGTCGATCTTATACCGGTTTCGTTTTTAAAATTGGCAATTCTACCGTCTCTTGGGAGAGTAGAAAGCAGAAAACAGTGGCTCTTTCCAGCTGCGAAGCGGAGTATATGTGTCTGTCAGATGCTTGTAAAGAGGCTCTTTTTCTGCGAAAGTTTCTGTTCGAAATTTACGGGGTACAGTACAAAATAACTTTGCACAATGACAATCAGTCAGCACTGAAGTTGTGCACTAATTCTATGTACCACGCCAGAACAAAACACATCGATGTCAGACATCATTTCATCAGGGAAATCGTTGAAGAAGGTACAGTTACCTTAAAGTATCTTTCCACTGACCAAATGATCGCTGACGTTTTGACGAAACCTTTGACTAAAGAAAAACACGATAAGTTCGTTTCCCATTTATTTATTGCACTAAATAAGTGAGGTCTTGGATTTTAAGTAATGTACTTGCAGAAGTATAGATTATTTTGGATCCGTGTCATATATGTTTTGAATGTTTTCTTTACTATTTATATGTGACGGATACTTTGATAATTTTATACTTTTGCTAATGTTTTTGCTGTAGATAGTTTTTATTCCTTAGGGCAGCAGATGTGTCATTGCTTTATATATATCCTTATTGTGTTTATTGTTGTGTGGCTATGTAAATATTTGTAGTTTATATTGGATCAAGGGCCAGTGTTGGAACATAGAGTTCTTATATGTGACCGATATAAACTAGCTGGTTAGAATAATGAAACTAATGTCAATGTTTGTTTACCTAGTCGCTCTGTCACGTTAGTTTATTACTTCAGTCTGCTTCAGTGCACAATATAACTCGGAACAGTTTACTGGTATTTCATTTACGGAACCTCCAACATGATGATGGGTAGCAGCGTTATTACGTATAGTGGACACACTACTGCGATCGCCGTCCAATCCGTTTACCCAGCGTGGCGATTATGGATAGGTACTTAAATACATCAAACCACAAAGTACCCATACTCGTAATCTCTGATCAAACTGATGACCGAAAGTTGCGAGATCCTCGGATATAAATCGTATTGGCGTAACTTGTAAGTACATTTTAGCATCAAATAAGTGTTGTCAATGTTACAAGAACAAGAATTACCTATCTACTATTGCATTTGACTTGTACACACCTACTATAGTACGGTCAAATCGTATATTAAACTCGCAAAACATGTAGTAAAGCTGCATTTTTGGTATGTTATTTAGACACTATAGGGCAGTATAAAACCACATTTTGCAAGCAAAAAAAAGTTGTGCTAGCTGCGTCATACGTGAAAAACTGTGAAATTTACTGTCTATTTTTAGTTTCCGATTTTTATAAAAAAAGCCTTACGTTTTTTGACAATATGCATCAGGTAACGTTTAAAGAAGAACAAATTTGTAAGAAGATGAGGTAACATGCATTACCGTAGGTCTTATAGTTTCAGAGATTCGAGACTTCAAATAGTACCCTGTTTTGTAAACTAGATAAAATGTCGAGTTTTGCTAACGTTCTTGGTTTAATATCGCCTTACCTAATTATGGTACGAAAAACATGAAATAATTATCTTATAGCGCAATTAATATTCTTTCATTTAAGGGTAAAATCAGGTCAGTAAACTTTGTAATTGAAACTAAAAACGCGAAATTCAAAAAGCAGGAGGTCCGCTATCTAAGTTTTTCATACAAATGGCAAGTCGTGTTGCAAAGCTGCAATTTTTGTATATTATAAAGGCTCTATAGGGATGCACGAAAATGCATATTACAAGAAGAAAAAAAAAGGATTTAGGTATAGGACGTAAAAAACTGAAAAAAAATCGGACTTTTTTAAGTTTTTGACGTTTAACTAAAAAACTATAACTTTTTGATACTAATTGCTATAAAACTAGGAAAGAATATTAAATTTGAAAGGATTTGAGCTACCTTGCATTACCCTAAATTATATAGATTTAGAGATAGGACATTTCAAAATGTGCCCTTCATTAAGTTAAGAAAATAAATGCATGTTTTGAAGCCTCGTATACCCCCAACTATAAGACTTACAGTAATTGTTATCGGCTCAATTTGTTCCAAATTTAATGTAGTTATTATTTACAATTACTTTTTTTTCTTAGCGCGAACGTTTTGCCAATATTCAGTGAATAGCTTTAACGTAACCTAAAATTTGTTTGTTTTGATAAAAGGGCACTTTATGAAATGTCGTATCTCAAAATATATATAACTTACGGTGATGCAACGTAGCTCAAATCCTTTTAAATTTAATGTTCTTTAATAGTTTTATAGCAATCAGTATCAAAAAGATAATAGATTTTTAGTTAAACGTCAAAAATTAAAAAAAGTGCGATTTTTTTTCCGTTTTTTACGTCCTATGCCCAAATTATTTTTTTGTTTTTCTTTTAATATGCATTTTCGTATATATCTATAAGGCCTTTATAATATACCAACATTGCAGCTTTGCAACTCGACTTGCGATTTGTATGAAAAACTTAGATAGCGGGCCTCCTGCCTTTGGAATTTCGGGCTTATACTTTCAACTACAAAGTTCACAGACCTAATTTTACCCTTAAATTAAAGAATATTAAGTGCGCTATAAGGGCAATATTGCATGATTTTCGTAACATAATTAGGTGAGGCGATATTAAGTCGAAAACGTTAGCAAAACACAAAAAATTATCTAGTTTACAAAAAGGGGTACTTTTTAAAGTCTCGAATCTCTGAAACTATAAGACTTACGGTAATGCATGTTAGCTCAACTTGTTGGAAATTTATTAGTCTTTAAACGTTTATTTACATATGATATCAAAAACGAAAGGTTTTTTAAATAAAAATCAGAAACTAAAAAATGGCCGTAAATTTCGCAGTTTTTCACGTACTACCCAGCTAGCACAACTTTTTTTTGCTTGCAAAATATGGTTTTATACTGTCCTATGGTGTCTAAACAACATACCAAAAATGCAGCGATACTACTTGATTTGCGAGTTTAGGGTAAAATTATGTACGATTTGACCGTACTACTATACTATACCCCAAAATCTTAACATTCTTCTCTTTTCGAACATACTCTGCATTAATTAGGTACTTATTATTTTATGTTTTGATACACAAAGTATTCGCAAGATTTCTCATTAAGGTGGGCGCCTAATAAGCTGACAGAGATATACAGAGTGTGGCTTGTCATACATATGAGTAATCAAATTATAAATTTATAAAATAGGTATGAATAAATTCCTTTTAATATCATGCGGTTAGGAAATAGTTATTTGTTTTACTAGGGAGCAAAGTGATTGTTTAACTCTCGTGCAAATATTAAAGCCCGAGCAAGCGAAAGATTCCAGAATTTTTCATAAGATGGAATCTTGAGCGATGCGAGGGTTTTAAGGCACGAGAGTTGAACAAGCTTTGCTGCCGAGTGAAACACAACATTTTTCACCACACTAAAGCGAAATAAAACTCAAATATAACAAATTAGAAGGTATTTATTTCTAAGTCCTCAACTTCCAAAAAATAAACAAATCAACAAATAATAAAACAATAACCTCAAATATTTATCTTGGCGTGGCAATGCTTAAAAATTCAGGATAATTCCAAAATGAGACTCATGTAGTTATTGACGATTTTTCTGTTATTATTCGGAGAGAAAACTGAAAACTTGAAAATTAAGAGTGATAGAAAACAAAACACGATCGAACTCGTTTAAATTTTAAAAGAAAAAAATATTCGGATGCGTTCTGAAAGGGTTTAGCAGCCTTATCGAACAAGAGTTGCCTTACCCCACGGATGAGGTCAATATTTTAGGTGGTGTACTAGCAGGACCTAAGAATACTCCATGCTTAATATCAGCTCTAGATCTTCTTTTGTTTTAGAGTTATTCAAGATAATGTAAAATATACAGGGTGCCGTTGAATATGGCATATTTCGTAAACTGTTCAAGTTAGATCAATTAAACAAAATTGTGTTTGATAACAATAAAATAGACTACAAAATGCATATTTTTAATCTGCATCTTGTCCTTATTTTTCATAATAAAAAAAGGGTTTTTGTTTTTTTTTCCATATTTTTTTTTATTTCACACTGAGGTACACCTACAAAAAAAATATGCATACATAGCCACTAATGTCCACTATATACAAAAATTAAGATATTTCCATAAATCATCGTGCGTCATGCCAAAAAAAAAACTATTCCAGATGTAGTCGTTACTGGCATACAAATAAAGTACCAGTGCAGTGTGAACATAAGTTAGTGTGTAGGTACACAATCTCTTCTAATAAACCTATTTAGAATAATCGACGGTGACATATCAAACGTTGCTATGTGTATCTATATATACACGGTGGAATTTAATCGGTAAACAGGAACCCATTTTTCTAATTCAGTAATCGATGGCGGTCACGTTTATGAAGTACTTAAGTGGAACCAAGTTTTTTTTTTAGCATAACAATTTTTTATGTTGAAATTAAACTTTAATTAAAACTTATTGTCACCCTACTAATGGTTTAGTCTGAAAAGTTTAATACCTCTTTTCAAACTATCAGCCATGCATCGCTCTTATTTTACATAGGAATAGAGTCTATCGCAAAAATTAATGAGTGGTTATTGCTCATTTATGTTTTAAGTTTCTATGGCTGATAGTTTGAAAAGAGGTATTAGACTTTTCAGACTAAACCATTAGTAGGGTGACAATAAATTATAATTTCAACATAAAAAAAATTATGCTAAAAAAAACTTGGTTCCACTTAAGTACTACATAAACGTGACCGCCATCGATTACTGAATTAGAAAAATGGATTCCTGTTCACCGATTAAATTCCACCGTGTATAAGGTATATATATGTGTATATTTATAGCTATTTGTATTTTGTGTTTATTTTTATATTCCTTAGCATCAGACCATTTTCTCAGTTTTGCACCACCTACTATCAACTTTTACTTTCTTATCTCCTCTACCCATGGTTGTCTGGAAGAGATCGCTTTTTAGCGATAAGACCGCCTTTTGTTTACCTCTTTCAAACATGTATTTTATTATTTGTTTTGTATTTGTCTTTGAGGTGATATAAAGAGTTATTGTATTGTATTGTTGATAACATTTGACAGATAGTATTGTTTTCGACATTTGTTTTCACATTCCTATTCACATACAATCGGACCTTTTCGAAACTTTGGAAGATGTCGAAGTGTATTTACCGGACGAATGTATTTTAATTTATGGTGTATGTAAATATGGCAAAAGATGCTTTAGATTTGTAAATAGTCAATTCCAGCTTTTAGCTGTATTATACTGTCGCTTATGCACAGGTCCACTGTTTGAAATAATAAAAGATTAGAAAAATCTAATCCGTGCGGTGACGGAGTAAGAATACAAAAATCACCGCCCCTCTCTTCCCGTGGGTGTCGTAGGAGTCGACTAAGGGAAATACTGAGTATCCAGCTTCTCAGCCGGTGGTAGGGTATTTTTACTAGTACCCGCCTGGTTGGCTACCACCGTACATTCGGTGTAAACGCCCGTGAAATGACTTACCTTCGTGTTTGCCGTGTTTCGGGGTCAGCCGGTGTATTTACCAGCATCTAGCGGGCCAGCAAGGCGGTGGCAACTAACAGGTTACTGATTGTCTCCTGTTCGTTGCCGCCGCGATTTGGGCTCTACTTTTCACTTACGATCAGGTGGAGTGGAGCCACTTTGTTGTGCCAACGTTATTTTTATTGGGTCGGCAACGCGCATGTGTCACCCTGAGGTTGCAGGCGCCCATAGGCTACGGTGACTGCTTTCCATCAGGCGGGCCGTATGCTTGTTTGCCACCGACGTGGTATAAAAAAAAAAAAAAAAGAAAAGGCTAATTGTTTTCTATATCAACTCATTTAAAGAGATAGTTCCGTTTATATTATTAACTATAAATTATTGAGCAATTGACTCAGTTTTGACATTTCTTCGTCGATTATTCTAAATAAGTTTATTAGAAGAGATTGTGTACCTACACACTAACTTATGTTCACACTGCACTGGTACTTTATTTGTATGCCAGTAACGACTACATCTGGAATGGTTTTTTTTTTGCATGACGCACGATGATTTATGGAAATATCTTAATTTATGTATATAGTGGACATTAGTGGCTATGTATGCATATTTTTTTTGTAGGTGTACCTCCGTGTGAAATAAAAAAAAATATGGAAAAAAAAACAAAAACCCTTTTTTTATTATGAAAAATAAGGACAAGATGCAGATTAAAAATATGCATTTTGTAGTTTATTTTATTGTTATCAACACAATTTTGTTTGGTTGATCTAACTTGAACAGTTTACGAAATATGCCACTTTCAATGGCACCCTGTATATTTTACATTATCTTGAATAACTCTAAAACAAAAGAAGATCTAGAGCTGATATTAAGCATGGAGTATTATTAGGTCCTGCTAGTACACCACCTAAAATATTGACCTCATCCGTGGGGTAAGGCACCTCTTGTTCGGTAAGGCTGCTAAACCCTTTGCATAGTGTCAACACTTTCATTTTCCTATTGTTTTTATTTGTCGTATTTTTAGAACTTTTAATTAAAAGCCTTTTACAACAAAATGTGGCATTTAATTTGGATTTTAGCATATTGAATATAATATTATGAAAGGTTCATGTGTATGAATCTGTTTGAAACTATTGAGTTTTCGAACGTACTGTCTAGTTCAAACGTCAAAAACTTATTGCATTCTCAGGCCGTATAAGTTATTGCTTTAGTCTATCCAGAAGATAAAAAAAAATTACTTTAACCTCTAGAGGTTAAAACGCAGTTTTGCGCTCTGAAATTGAAGTACAAACAGCGTGTTTACGAGCAGTGTGGTGAAAAAATATTAAATTGAACTAATTTGTCTGTTGTTTTCTAACAACACGGTGTTTGGGCTATACGTTACGACCTTTTTCTGTTTGCCACGATAATTAACGTTAATAATACTAGCTACCCGCCGCAAGGTGATTAGCGAATTATAAGCTTATAATGTCCATAAAAAACGTCATTAAATGCAAATTCAAGCTAAATAATAAAGTTTGCTTTATTTGTTATCGCCAAGATGGATGACTTTCCGAAGTTCTAGCGGCTAGATTGAGTAGATTTTCCATAAAGTCGCTGGCTTATCGTTATTTATTACTTCCGCAATTATAGGATTTGACGTAAGGCTGATATAGGGACCGATGACGGATAGCGCAGCGAAAGGGTTGAATTATGTTGATAATGTTGATCGTCTGGCTATAAAAGTAAATAAACTCGAAGAAAACCCAGTCAAGTACCAAATAGGTACCTATTTTCAAAGTTTTAAATTCCAATATCATACTTACATTACACCTAATGAAAAGACAAAATTGAGTGAGTTTTGTCAATTTTGTGATCATCATCACACTATTCACACTGATTTCTCAATGTAGAAAGATAAATCCAAACCTAGAGACTTGACTTGACTCCAGTAAAACTACCTAATCCAAACTCATAGAACAATTCACACTTGCGAAGTCCTTGCCTGCATACTAAGTGCAAGGTGGTGCAATGCCCTCTAGTGTCGTTGCAACTGACCTGCCTCGTAGTTTTCATTAACCACTCTAAAACCAGACAACCGTGACCCCTATACACGTAAGAACTGTATGATTTCAGGGGTCAGATTTATATTGGTTTAGGGTAGGCTTGGCGGGTCTTGTGTCGCATTGACCGGTACATTCGTATGTGGTGTTGACCGGAATTGCGTTTTTACCCTGCGACAGTGCAAAAAGCGGAGGTTTTTATATCCACTAAAGTTATCGCAATTTTCATACATTACTTATTAAAAGTAATGGACTGATTCGCGATTAAGATTGGCAAATTACTTTTTCTAATGAGCTGAAACTTTAGCAAACGAGTATTAAAAATAATTGTAATGGAAAACGATTCCGCATTAATCACAGAGTTCGGATTCTTTAGAATACTTATGATAGGTACTTCAGAAACGATTAAAAAACTGCTGAACTGAGAACTTCTTATTTAGAAATGCTTTGAAAAATAAAACACTAAGTAGATCTGGCGCCTAACTTAGTAATAAGGGGCTAGCACTGCATTCGTAGCAGTTATTGAATACTGAATATTGCTATGTGCGAATCATGAATTTCCTTGAAACGACTAGACCAATTTTACACGTAATTTTGAACCTTTTTAAATAAATAAATAAATATCTTGGGACATATTACACAAATCGACCTAGTCCCACGGTAAGCTCAATTAAGACTTGTGATGTGGGTACCAAGCGACGATATACAGTGTGTAAATCTAATACGGGCGATCAATTAAACCAGGCATAGGATTCATTAGTGTAATCATGGATTAGAAGATTTTTTAAAAGTTACTCTTAATTATGACCCCAAAGAATTTTTTAAAGATTATTGGAGCAGCAATGTAGGTACGAAAATTTGTTATTGTTGATATGGCAGTTATGTCATCTGCTTTTGAAATTAGCTGTCAACGAGTGTTTAATTCGCGTATGTTGCTCTACATTGCGCGCCGAATTATTTTGTATGGAAAATTTTGTTGCTCTAATTTTAAGTAAAAGTTATTTGAATGTACTTATTATGTCGTAAAGAGCTTCGCCCGTATTAGACTTACACCCTGTATATATAATAGATAGATACATGTAGATACTTATTAAATACATAGACAGCCATGACCAAGGAACAAATATTTGTGATAAATAAATACACAAATAATGCCCTCGCCAGGATTCGAACCCGGAACCTCCAGCTTCGTAGGCAGGGTCACTACCAACTAGGCTACGGAGGCTGGCTGGCTGGCTTTTTAAGTGTATTAAGTAAAGATAAATTAATAATGATAAGGAGCCCTTTCTGAACGTTCCGCGATACCAACTCGAACTGGCTGGGTTTTTTTATAAAATTTGTACCTACTCACAGTAAGAATTAAAGCTTTGTCCGAATAGTCATAATTTATTTAAGTTTTACCTACAAAACACCTTTAACCCACCATTTAATAACTACAAACAAAGTAAATAGGTATGCTAGAAAGCTAATTACAAGTAACCCCTCGTCTAGACTAACTAGGTCTTAATGTTTGGAACCTATTTGCATATTGTAGAAAATAATCTGGAGCATATGCTGAATATAAATGTGGGAAATAATTTATTACAATGTACACGTAAATGTACGAAAAAATATTTCAAACACTATTTTTTAATTATTCTTTTTAATATGCATGACTAAAAATTGTATTAAGTACTAATAAGATGAAACGGTTTTTTGAACGGGGAATTAGTAAAAGCCGTCCTGCTGGAAGCACTAAGGCTTACTCCATTCAAAACCCGTTGTACCTTATCCCATTGTACTTCAGTTCCTAACTAATACGACCATGATCTTTTATTTAGCATTTTTGATAATTTCCTTTATTTTAATCAATATAAAATTTCATCCTATATACAGGGTGCAAATGAGTAACCCGACAAACTTGATGGGTGTATTCCTGATCGCATTTTGAGACTAAGTCATATGACCTTTTCTGGTTTCGGCTTAGCTTCAAAAATAATGACATATTTTTCGAAATACTACTTATTTTTAAATGATTTGTATTTGTATTTGTATTTTGATCATAACATAACTCATTGAAAAATGCCTGCATGATTAAAATTCTTACACTATGAGTTTTTATCTTGACAAATGATGTCAAGATAAAAACTCATAGTCATTTGACGTTAGAGAAAATGAGAAACTTAATTGAGAAAAATGTTAACAAAAAAATTTTTAAACAATTAGAAAAAATGTTTCCTTACAATTTATTACTAGTCAAGTATAAAAAATTCAAGATTTTGTTGTCCTATTTCAACTAATATTACCTACAAGCGGAAGTCTCTTTTAATTCTCTATTACGAGAAAGAGACTTCCACTTACAATACTAGTTGTGATTTGTAATACAATAGGCCCCAAGTCTTAATAATAAAGATCCTGATGTTTTAAAAATACCTCAAAAATAATCCCATTAATTTCCTCCTCACGCGTGCACTGCCTACAAATGAAATCAAACCCTTAATCGCAACTATTTCCTTCAGCAAACCCGCACAATGGTATTTACGTAATTTTCTTGCAATTAGTCGTTATCGATAAGTATTAGGTAAAACAAAAAAATTTGGTTACAAGTAATCAGCATGCAAATAAGTGCGTGCTTATCCAGTGGCCCACATCTTGGCTAGGCCGTGGCCTCGTCATACCATCGTCGACACAGGTGTACACACTTATAGCTTCAGGATAAGGTTTAGGAAAGTAAATCCTGTGTTGCTGTTTGTACGACAATGGACCGTCATTCTGTAGATTACATAGACCTTATCGTAAGGGGATAAGGTTTACTAATGCAAATGTTTTGTTCCTGCTCGTGTGACAACGGACCGTCTCATGTTAGATAACTGATCATACGTGGACCTTATAGCGACGGGAGAAAGTCTATCGTGGGTAATGTTTTTGCTTGTAATCCTGCCTACAACTGGCCAAAACCTATTGGATGAGATAGTGTTGTGGGAATATGGCTATTCGAATAGCAAGGAGGTATTTACTGATCATAGTTGTTTATTTATTTATTATTGGAGAATATACATAGAATTAAAACATTGCAAGTCTAGCAAACCAGCTTGTTAGAAGTAAAACGACGGACGTACCTACGGATGCAGAGTCGCATCTTGAGGGTTAGGCGCAATTTATCTTTAGATTTAGATTAAGTACTGTTTTCTAGTGAAAAGTTCGTTAATCAGCACATTTAGGTACTAAATAAAAATGATCTTAAAATACATAAAACTAATAGGTGAACAGGGACGGTTCACTGATGTGTAATAAAAATACGAGCACGCGACAGCTATGTTACTTGCTTTATTCGGCACACGCAAAAACAAATGATACCGTTTCCTGCTCACTATTAGGTATGTAACGTACGCTAGAGCGAGATACAACAACGTTCATGTGGCACGCAGCCATACGCTAATTCAGAAAAGTAAAATATTGTACCAATGTGATATCAAAGTCAGAGCGCGTTTAGACCAGGGAATGCAAACCGGTTTTTATTTCTATGAGATAACTGTGAATAACCGGTTCTTATTTTACTGATCATCTGTTCTCGTAACACTTTTCATGGCATGACATTGACTTCTTTATATTCACAGTAATAATAATAATTCCATAATTTTCTTCCATACATTATAATATTCATAATTCTAATATATTAACATTATTAAAATTTTATCCAATGACATGTAATTTTTTTTTTTTTTTTTTTCTCATTATGTATCTATAATTAAATGTGGACTAACAAAAATAAAAATAAAAACAAAAACTATACTATGCTAAACTAAGCCTACCTTAAGGACTACGGGGACCTAAACTATATGTACAAATGTCTCCCACGTCGCTGTCACTGGGCAAAGTGCCCATAAGGCTGGCTGCGTTGCCTCGCTGAATGGCAATGCCAATTCGTTGGGCGAGGAACGAGCCAGCTCTAGGTTCACCCGAGGACCGGATGAGCAAATAACTTAATTTTTTAAAAAGTTTAATTGCTTCCGGTCCCCAGGGGCCAAGGGTCTCCACTGCGAACGGCGCAAACATGTAATTGAAAATCTATTGTGCGCCATATACTGGCTGATTGTGAAGAACTAGAAAACTACTGTACACCATTTATTACTACTCAATTTCATACAATAAACTATTTAAATTTGAATTCGCATAATTTCCAAAACCAGTTTGCATTCCGTAATTAAGACTTCAAAATTATTTCAAGCGGACGGGTTAAATAACTTTGAAGACTTTTCGCAGTGAGATAAAAAGGGTCAACCGCGAACTTCGAAAAATTCGAGCCATCTATCTGTCTCTGTTAATCGTGATAAAGGCGTCATCGGTGAGACAGAAACGATGCTTCAGTACGCCTACTATATCGATAATTCATAACAATTTAGCGCGATAAAATGCTTTACGTATCGAGTAAAGTACGGCCTACTAACCGCGAAAATTGAAATTCGTAAATTTCGAGGATTTTTCTCTGTCACTTTAACGAAGGCGTCAATAGAGTGAGAGAGACATCGTGCGTTCCGAAGGGTTTTCTAAGAATAAACGCAGTTAAATAATATCCCACCCAACTAGCAAATTATAGTCATATAGAAGTTGAGACAACGTTTTGCATATAACTTCTAGTCTAATTTGGTTGGTCATATAAACGTAAGGTAGACGGTTATAAAAGGCGAAAGTGGCGCAAATTATAAGACTTATTGGTGAGATAAAGGTTTAATAAAGGTTTGCATGGCGACTTAAATCGTTTATTAAAGGTATTGTAACGATTAAGGAATGACCAAAACGTTGTATAAAGAGTACAACAAAAACCTTTACGCGACCTAAATATCAAATAAATGTTTAATTACTGACCATTTTGTTTTATAGAGGATTTAGTATAACCCTTACTCATTGCTTATCGGACTTTTAAGTTACATAAACATTTTTAAGTTTTATTTATAAAACTGCTTCTGACATTTATTTTAGATACGCGCAAAACTTGGTGTGTATGACAAAAAAGTGTACGGAAAAATAATACAAGGTAATTTTATAAGATTTTTAATAGAAATTATTGTTCTATATATTGAGCGTTTGCACATTTGGCGTGAGCTGAATTCGTATGGGAAGGTCACTTTACCGTTAAAGTTTATGATGATATACAGTTTTTTTGCTGTCGCGCTCTTAATATATTCAAAATAATTATAATTTATAACAATATTTCTTCATATTTTATTATAGTTAAGGTTAGCCATTTTGGAACAAGTCATGGATTTATACTTATACGACTACAATATAACTTATCTTAAGTAAAGGTTTTTATAACGACTACAAATTGTCCGCCATTACTAAGCCGCCATTACTAGTCCGCCACTTCGTTTGTACCGTTTCCACGATGTAAGGTCCATGGTTTTTTTTCTTTTAAATCGCACTGTGATGCTCATGAAATGGCGACTGATGTTTTATAATATTAATTTCAAATCGACTATAAATTGCATGATGTTTTATAACCGTAACTTAAAATCAATTTAAAAACATATAGTCCAATAAAAGGAATATAACGAGTTCGGCAACAACTAAAGATTTTTCAAAGTTTTTGTTTGACGTTAATATGACTAACTGTTGAATAAAAGGTATATAACAGTCCCGCTGATATCTTTTTGTCATATTGAAGTTACCTTCAATACCGCTATATAACTGTCGAGATAAGGTTTTATGATATCACTTATACAACAATAAAATTATATAGACGTAGTAAAAATGAATATTAATCCAGACTTTAGATTAATACTCGTAGTTGAAGTTTTGATTTATATGAACCCGCAAAGCTAGTATTTTCGTTCTATTTTACTGTTTATCTGCTTTAGCTCAACCTTAGAAAGTAGCAGCAATAACCGCCAACCGCGAAGTTCCCGCTGTCCGACCCGTGTCACGGGGATTCTCTTCTGGCCTTGTCTTATCTCATCGGCTTTGCGGAATGAAGCCACTACTGATTTCCGCTGATATGTATAGTAGATATGAGACGAATTTACCGAAGAAGATCATTTCAATTGTTTTATTGTATCGAACGTTATATTATCCTTTTTTCTAGTTCTTTATTTTAAAAACTGTACATTTTACACACCTACTTACATAAATTTAATTTAATTAATCTAACCTAAGATTTGCCGTGTGGTGACGGCAGTAAGAATACATCACCACCCCAACTCCTCCTGCGGGTGTCGTAAAAGTCGACTAAGGGATTGAAGTGTCACTGACCATTACTTGATAGAAAAATGATGATGGGCAGCAGCGTCATCATAGTGGACACATTACTGCGATCGCCAATCCGCTTGCCAGGCGTGGCGATTATGGGCATTTACCTCCTAATGCGTCTATACGCATAGGTAATAGGAGAGGACTACGTCCAGCAGTGGACTGTCATAGGCTGATGATGAAAAATGACCTTATTACGACGGTTCTGGTTTTTCTAAACCCTTTACAAGACGAAAACGTTTATACAACTTTGAGCATCATTAAGTAAACGTTTTCTTTAAAACCTCTACATGATTGTTGTATAAATTAGTCGCAAAAACGTTTATTTACCATAGTAATTAGACTATTTGGTAGGACGACTAAACTATCAGATTTATAACGTTTATTTGACTAACAGGTTAACTAAAAACGACTATAAAACTCTTATATGGCTAAAGGTCGTATAACTCTTGATTTATATGACTTCTTTGCTAGTTGGGCAGTAGCCATGTTTTTAAATCAATGTGTATTTCAATAAAAAGTGCACTGAATTAGTATTGTGACAAAAATTAATAGACTTGGAACGTTTGGAAGTTCGCTGTGGTTTTAGAATCCGCGCCGTCGCCATTATATTAAAATATTTTGTACAAAGTCAAAGAGTGAAAATAAAACTATCTCATACAAGACACGGTAAAGACCCATACCATACCTAATCACGTGTGATAATAACTTAAATTACAGAAAAAAATCCAAGAAAAAGTCAGGAAATACTATGACTTTGCTATATTGCATGGATTAACTCCTAATACTCAGAATTAAACTTCTTCAACGAATATAAATCAGCTGTGTTTCTTGAAATAAAGATTCAACATCAAAAATTACTAGACTTAATTATACAGTACCTATGATAATTCCATCCATATACAACACTGCCCAGGACTCCAGGACTCGACAGTGCAAGTTGTTAAAAGAATAATTTATTTCAAATTAAATAAGCTAAAGTCTTTAATTAAAAAGAAAAACAATTCCTTACTCAAGTGATTTATTTAATAGAAAACAGATCCGGATAAACTACCTGTAAGGTATCTGGACTTCTTGTCTGCTGAGAACTAAAAAAATATATGAATTAAAAGATTAATCATAATCTAACTAATTTAAATGAGTTATAGCTTTGATACTTACTAAACTTATATTATGAACAATTGAACAGGTATCAAATTGAAAATTACATTAACCGCTTCCGAGCTTTACCTCAATGTCTTTGTGCTATAGCTTGGTCACTCTTTTGCCCTACATTAATTTCTTTTGCCGTTTCATATTCTATTTGCCCAGTGGGTCACGCAACCCTAACCTTACTTAACCTCACTTCATAATGTCGGATTAACCTAACGTGATTGAGATTTTTTCTTTTGTATTAATTCTATTGCAAATGAGAGCATGCAAAGGGTCAATAGAAGAAAAAAAACGTGAATAAAATACAATAAATTCAGTTTTAACATTAATAGGTTATTATAGAAATCATAATTATTTTGTTATGCAATGATACGTATTTATGTTACGCTGCTACAATTATTTTTACGCGCTACAGCGATGCGTAGCACTTAGTCACATTCACTGTTACGCGAAAATTGCACGTTTGTCTACACGTCAAATACGCTAAAAAAATTACTTTAAAAGTTTTAAATTCTTACCTTAAAAGTTTTGTACGAAGACACGACGTACGAAGCTCCATCTTCAAGCTCCTCCAGTCTGTATTTCCGATCGCCGTCCATCCCAAATATGAATCTTGCGCCTCTCGGCAGTTCCAATCTCTCCGATAACCTGTCCAGAAGCGCATCCATCGATACCAGATCTCTGCCTGGTTTGAATCGGAATTCGACTCCAGGATGAAACGGGTCGCCATTTCTGTAGAAAGTGACGCGTCTAGCTTTCCAGAAGTTTAGGTTGGCGTAGCGGCTGGCTGGTTCGTTTCTTGGTCGCGCTTCGGAGGCTTCGGAGACGTCGTCAGGGCGTGGGGGTGAGGCCGGTCGGGAGCGCCAGTCGCCGGGTTCGCGCTCGTCGTCGGAGGGCTGCGGCTCGGGCTCGGGCGCGGGCGGGGGCTCCGCCGCCGGCGCGGGCTCCGCTGCCGCCTGCGAACGAGACCGTCTCTGACGAGGCCGGAGCAGCCGACGCGACATGCCGCGCGACCGCTACTCGCGTACTGCCGCGCCCCTCACACACTTTCAATCACCTATCTATACCAAGATGACCCATTCATGAATGAGATACACGTGTGTTCGCGTCGACGCTGTCTATAAGCCAATTTGCGTTGTTTACCGTCTGAAGGATTAGACGTAAATGGCTACGCTACAGTCTACAAAAGCATGACTTCATTTTGTGATTGTATGAGTGAGGCCAGTCATCGATGAAATTTTTTGATAAGCTGTAATGACATGACTAAGTATAATATTCATGAAACTTGAACTTGGTTTTCAGGTATTCGCTAATGATTATGATTGATCGTAAAATGTTTGCATGCATTATGTTCATTATGCGCTAGATGGGTAGGTCTAAAACACACACATACGTACAAACATACACACGTGCATGCTTACACAAACCTAAAGAAAGATATAGGTAAATTTCACAAAATACTTAAGTCCAGCTCTGTAACCTTTGTGACAATTAACAGAAACTAGTTTTTAATTTGCTATTTTTATATGGACGTTGAATTTTATTACTTTCAACGTGCTAGTTCAATTTAGTTCCTTACTTTTATTTTTTAATAATTAAATCTTTACGTGTGAAAGTAACTAATCATAATAAAAGCCATTTGTAGCATTATTTTCTGTTGCATGAGTTAGTTGGGAAAGAATAAGAATAATAAATAATATTACTTACAGACGACACTTGTTAGGTATACTTTTATTTAGGAGCGAATATGTACCTAATCTACAGTACAGTACAATTACACGATAGACTCGTTATTATCATCATTTTTAAAGTCACCAATAATAAGACTTTATTACAGATAGCCATAACCTCCTTAGGCTTCGTCGAATTCTCAAAATTTTGTACCTACGTATTCCGAAATTTAATTTGAATAGTTAGCGAATCGGGTTGCTCACGTAATTCAAGTCAATTACGTGAGTAACCCATTTAGCTAAATATTTAAATATGTTTGTGTCTCACGTTAGTTATTATACAGTTCTCAAATTTAATTTGAACTTTTTATAACAAAAACTTGGCAAATGCAAGCAGAAAATAAATACTAGTCGGCTGACATAATGAAAATATTGAGACTAGAGACGCAGTGAGGCAAACAAGGTGGTCAGAATTTGAAATGAATATTAATACATGTTGCGTATATACCTTATTCAATGATTATGGTGATTTGTTTAGTTTATAATTTGGATACAAATGTATAACAAATGTTTATCAAGTTAGAGACATTTAGAAGGGTTGTGAAAACAATTCCTTTAACTAGTCGCCACTTAAATCGACACTAATCGTACTTACGACAACAGCAGTCGCCATATTCTCCTCCGATGTCATCAATCAACGCATGAAGCGCACACACAAACAAATGACAGTCAGGATTCGAAATACAAAATTTTAAACGGAAAACGCGGGAAAACGGCACGCGGCGACGCGCGCTCTGTAGGTAAACTATAGTTTCCGGAGCGTTTTATACTAAGCGTTTTAGTTTTGATGAATTAAATATGCAAATAGTTGGAGTCGTCCGGTTATGTTTTGTGAACGGAACCGAGTGAGGAGCGAAAGGACGCGGGGCAGCGGCCAGCGCTCCCGAGCGCGTCACGCTGGTGGGGCTGGTTGGGGTTGAAACTGTTGAAAGTGGGTCGGTATTATTGGGTTCTGTTCCATTCGTTTTTTAATTTAAATGAATTATATAATTGAATTGAGTTGAAAAGTGCCGATTTAATTCTCGAAACACATGCGTAGCTGGCACGTTAAGATTCTTCTAAAGATTCTTGATGTTGTTGATATCAAAGGGTTGCAACATCTTGCAACAACCGCGTGAGTGCACGCATAACTTGAGCATCGGCACGACGTACTAATGCTATTCAGTTTAGGTCAAGAGTAACGGACAAGGCTATACGAGTCGTATATCTCTGTCCCTTTCCCTGAACCTAAGCTGAATCGCAATAGTACATAATTGTAAGCCCGTACTATAAAGTCTACAAACGATGAAAGCAACCGGGTATTGCCACGTTAACGCACGCCAGCCGTTCCCCGGTCAACAAAGCATAGTTGGCATGACTATGTAGTAGATGTAGGGTAAGGCTGTATTTTTTCGCTCTCGTGTTTGCCTTTTTACTGCTTCCAATTACCACGCGGGTTTTATGATGGGGAAATGGGGTTTTGTAAAATAATAAGAGGGTTGTATATTAAGGAGATAAATAGTGTTATAATTATTAGATATTGTTGTGATATTTATCCTGTGCTGATAAGGAGCAAACTTACCTACACTTGCCGTTTTTAGGGTTCCGTAGCCAAAATGGCAAAAACGGAACCCTTATAGATTCGTCATGTCCGTCTGTCCGTCTGTCACAGCCGATTTACTCGGAAACTATAAATGCTACAGTAACGAAATTTGGTGAGAATATGTGTTGTATAAACCGCTACAGGATTATGATACTAAATTGTAAAAAAAAAACCAATGGGGTGGGGGCTCTCCGTACATGTAACTGAGGGATAGAATTTTTTTTTTAGTTTTACATAAGCGTGTGGGGTATTAATAGAAAGGTCTTTGAAAATGATATGAAGGTTTATACATCACATTTTTATTTAAGCAAATAGTTTTCGAGATATCAGCTCTCAAAGTCTGAAAAATGTGTCCCCCCCCTCTATTTTTTAAACTACGAGATATAAAATTCTGAAAAAAATATATGTTATGCACATTAATAAACTCTATCAACGATTTTTGGTTTGATTAAATTATCTCCTATAGTTTTTGAGGTAGGTTGATTTAACTGTATTTTTTAAATAATAAATTGATAATGGTACGGAACCCTTTGCGCGCGAGTCCGACTCGCACTTGGCCGGTTTTAGGTGATAGAAAGAATCCCGAATAACTGAATTTATGATATAAGGATAAAAGGGATTTTCCTTTCACTTTCTATGCAACATGATACTAGGTTATATTACTGTTATTAGTTATTCAATGCATCCATTCATCATACATTTAAATTTTCTATTAGACTCTTGTTGGTGTAGTTTTCTCCATCTGACTCTATCTGAGCCTGCTTCTTATTTTTTCTTTTATCTGCTTCAATATAGTTTACCCACGGTCGCGGTCCTGCAATGTATCAATTAGGATACGTTATTACAAAATCATTACCTATCTGTTTATGGTGGTAGGGCATTATTTTGTCACTTATCAAGTGCATTGCCTATCTCCCAAATCTCTCCTACAAAGATACCTATGTTAGAATAACAAGTTCACTAATGATTTAAATTTGATGAAAACTTGAAAATTCTTGATAACAAAATGAAACTCACAAATAAGAACATTACTGCATGACAATTTCGTATTTACATCAAACCTATAGTATACTTAATATGTTCTTTTTCATACACTAGTATTTATACCAATACAAAATCGATACGCTAAACCGCTCAGCATGTTTCCGTGCTGACCGTAATAAAGCGACGGGCTGTAAATCCTGCTGGACGGTGAAAAGTAGAGCTTAGATACTCCGACGGGTACTTAAGATACATCTAATTATACGCAGCTTTGTAACTGGTTTGGAAAACTCGAAAACCGTAGACCAATGGTACAGCTTTACCTAAGTCTACCCCACAGGAATTATCAGTATCTTGATAGTTCGGAGTAATCATCGCTAATATAAGAGGTTATATGCCTTTACAGTATTATAAGTAGCTTTGTAACTAACTGGTTTGGATAACTCGAAAACCGTAGACCGATGGTACAGCTTACCTAAGTCTACCCCACAGGAATTATCAGTATCTTGATAGTTCGGAGGAATCATCGCTAATATACGAGATTATATGTCTTTACAGTGTAGCTTTGTAACTGTTTTGGAAACTTAAAAAAACCGTAGAGGTACAGCTTGGGGCTTGTCCATTAATCACGTCATACTGTATACATGGAGGGGGGGAGGGGAAGAAAAAATAACCAATTATCACCATAGGAGAGTGGGGGTCATCGGACAAATCACGTGTAATATTGTCACTCTCTGCTGAACAGCGTACTTTTTTTAAAACATAACCAGATGTCAAATCCTAAACAAAGTGTACATTTACCTCGTAGTTGGCAAATAGTTATTTGTTATACAAGGGTGCAAAGTTGTAGTTTACCCGCGAGTATGAAATTGAAACACGAGCAAGCGAAAGGATTCTATAGTTGAACCACGAGCGAAGCGAGTGGTTCTAAAATAGAATCCTGAGCGCAGCGAGTGTTTTAACATACGAGAAGTAAAATACATTTGCACCCGTGTGTAACACAAAATTTTTCCCCTCACTATAGCGAGGAAACTCAAAAAAGGTAATTATTTGTTCACATTACAATCATCATCGGATTAGTGATAATAATTTTCCAAATGCATCATATATTTAATGCAAGATTTTGTCGCAGTAAACTTACCACGAAAAAGTAAACGCAGCACGATTTTAACACATTCCTGTAGTTACACACCAACGCCAATGCATTATTAAATCATTCATTATTTTTACAAAATTATAACAGAACACCCTGAAAGTTGTTTAGTTTACTATTTTTATGCGTGTTCGAGTCGGTAAATAAAGATTATAACCTATAATATTCTTTGACAATGTTGACGTTGACATTTTTTGCGTTTTGTGATTGCATCTAGTCATCTTATCATCATTCACTAAAACAATTGTTACTTATGGAATTTTAGGATTTATATGTTAAAATCATCATATTATATAAAGGTTTGTATTTTACACTAAATTCTCAAACAAATTATTTAATTATCATTAATATGGAACAATTTCCATGAGCATTTTACGTTTTGTTATTCCAAAACCAAGGTCATTACTTTGCCACACAAGTGAATAATATGCGTTTTTACACGTTCGTATTAAAGGATAAACGAGCACTTTACGAGCTAGTGAGGGGAAAAAAGTTTTTTCCCATCACGTGTGCTAAATAAAGTACGTAAATTGAAGTGTTATTAAAAGGACTACTTACATTGCAAAAAATTACACGTCATATTGGCTAGAGGGGTGGGGGGGTCTAAAATAGGCCGAAATCGTATGACGTGATTAATGGACAAGCCCTTACCTAAGTCTTTATAATCGCCACACTGGGCAAGCGGGTTGGCGATCGCAGTAGTATGTCCATTATGATGACGCTGCTGCCCATTATCAATCTCTAATAACCGAATGGTCGACAAATCGACTCTTACAACACCCATGGGAAGAGTTGGGGAGGTGACAAATAGATTCGAACTGCCGTCACCATCGTTTTGGTCGTATTCATAGCCGATTGTACGTTGTACCCTTGTAAATCGTGTTATAAATGTATGCAACATGATTTTAACGGCATTATAAACTAAATTCAAAGCACTTATGTGCTTAGCGAGAACATTATTGCGCTTTGTATAGATTTAGGACCTCGTGACACGACATTAATCCTTAATACGAGCTTATTAAAGTTCATATTTGAGATTTGCAAGAACTCTAGTAGCTGTATATTTTCCTTGTACTAATAAATACTTGGTTGTTTTTTTTTTGCAACGCTTGAACCAATTATATGGTCATTAGGAATATTAAGCGAGAATGCACGTGTAAAGGCTATAGCAAAAATACCTAAGTAAATGGTCAGTTTTGTTTTAAATGTAACCTTATTGCAACGCGTTAAGATATAATCTAGACAACTACTTTTGCTATTTACTCTACAGGGTGTTTGTTATGTCGTTAGCCAAATTTGGATATGTCATTCGCGATCACCAGTACACAACATTTTTGAAAAAAAATTGTGACACTTTTTTTAGTTTTTTTTCCCGTTTTTTATCCGGCAAAAACATAATTTGTGGTCACTAGGCAAGTTTGTTTTAATCCGTGCAATTCGATGGCAGACAAAAGGGTAGCAGGTTTGAGTAGTCAAGTCTTAGCCAATCAGGAGTTCATCACAAGCACCGATCAGCCGACGTCACTCACCCCACCATCGGCACTAAACAATGAATAAAATGTCCTAACTACATGCACACACGATTGTTATTTGATTAAAACTGCCCAAGTGCATACCTACCTGTACCTGCTCGTCGTCATCAACAATTCAATTTGCTTAGAGAGTGCATTAGAATCGATATCTGAGGTAAACCAGTACGCGTTTGTATGACGGGACATTTAAGTTACTCCGTTCTTGAGGTCAAATTATGCTGGCTCGGCTGATCGCAAGATGCCATGTGCCATTTGTACAGCACTCTGTAAACAACGAAGGAGTGCGCTTGCGTGAACGCGCTCGAGTCAAACTACCCTCAGACCGGCGCGCAACTCAAAATACCCTCATTATTAGTACTGTATGCGATAGACTGATAATGCTATCTCGTGGGATTTACCTGCAAGTTAAGCTCCACCTCCATTCCCCACCACGCGTAGGAAACTTGTTACGTACGTTATAACGCATTGAATTAGTTACCTTATGCGGGTTAATTAAAGTTGCAAACTCAAACACCCTTTCCAATCTGATTTGGCAGTTAAGAGATGGTGGGATTGGTGGGGCAGTACGCAAAGTAAGCAAGTGATCATAGTGACCAAACATTCGGTAGATAATGAGATTAAAAAAAAAATCTATAACAAAAAGGATAATGAAAAATGGATTATTTTTGTTTTACCAAATATTTTTTTACGCCTTTACCCAACACATATTGCAATATGGCTAATGATATAAAAAACACCCTGTATATGTAGGTAGGGTAGTAGGTATGTCATTTCGCTAAAGAAAAACATTACCCCCATAGTATACCTATGTATTTACCATACCTAACTACCCTATACACGGTGGAATTTAATCGGTGAACAGGAACCCATTTTTCTAATTCAGTAATCGATGGCGGTCACGTTTATGTAGTACTTAAGTGGAACCAAGTTTTTTTTAGCATAATTTTTTTTTATGTTGAAATTAAAATTTATTGTCACCCTACTAATGGCTTAGTCTGAAAAGTTTAATACCTCTCTTCAAACTATCAGCCATAGAAACTTAAAACATAAATGAGCAATAACCACTCACATGCTTTAATTTTTGCGATAGACTCTATTCCTATGTAAAATAAGAGCGATGCATGGCTGATAGTTTGGAAATAGGTATTAAACTTTTCAGACTAAACCATCAGTAGAGTGACAATAAATTTTAATTAAATTTTAATTTCAACATAAAAATTTGTTATGCTAAAAAAAAAACTTGGTTCCACTTAAGTACTACATTAACGTGACCGCCATCGATTACTGAATTAGAAAAATGGGTTCCTGTTCACCGATTAAATTCCACCGTGTATATCACCCAAAAAAGGCACAATGGTTGTCGAGTTGCGGAAAAAGCCCAGTAAAACTAACTAACTAAGTAACTACCCTTGATATACATACCTACTCGATTTTTAAGACCAAGAGTAGAAGAAGAGTTTCACAATAGTAGGGTCGATTCCAGAAAAATTGTACACACAAGGTGACCGATATGAAGTGTTACCAAGTAGATTTTATTAAGCCTGGTGTCAAAGTAATAGCGGCTTATCATCGGAAATATGTTTTGGACACAGCAGTCTTAGGCGCGCAAACAATTAACTCGCCCCAAAGAAAATCTAACTAGAAGGTATTTTTATTTTTTTATATAATTTTATTAACTCATACAAAACATTTAAACACGAAACTAAAGGCGTTCTGAGAATTTAGACAAGTTTGTGGACGCCCTGGTGAACGTCATTTCAGAAAACCCTCATTTTGTTTTCATTAAAGTTCTTTAAGTAGATATAATAGGTATGTAAAGGTTTTTTTCCCCACACTAGCTCGGAAACACCTACTTCCCTCACTAATTTCAGTGAGGGAAGTTGCATTTTAATCACTTGTGAAGGAAGTAAATTGACAGATGAACTGTGAAACGTTCAAAACCATGGAACGTCAAACGCTGGTATGACTATGATTCGCTGATTATTTTTTGAGGGACACCATGAAAATTTTATCATACACCAGATTATTTCATTTATTCAAGATAATAAATTAGATTTTTAGTATTTCATAAAAACCTATCGCAAAATCTTATCATATTGGACAAAAACCAGATAGTATACCTACTTTTACATTCAGAACGCAACCCGCTAACACTGACGTCTTGTACGTCAATGTTGCCAACTTATAAAAAATACTCGAATGTACAGTTTTGTAAGGAAAGTATCCTATGTAATATCTTACCAAAAAGTAGGCAATTTAAGTTTACCTCACACATTTTTTAAAATGATTTATGTTTTAGCTGCCGGATACAGATTTTATACTGAAACATCATAGAAATTTTGACAATTTAATTAATGTAGGTAGGTTTCATTGTAATTATAAAAAAAAATCTAGTCATATAGACCTAGTCATTTAACTAAATTAAGTCAAAAGTCTAAAATATAAGAAAAAATTGCAATTTATACAAGTTACAACATTAATTGATCTCATAACTCTTATATTGATATTATAATATGTTGCTGTAGTTAAATACTAAAAAATATATTTTGTTATTATAGGCAGGTAGTACTAGAACTACTCTAAGTTATTTAATAAAGACTGCTTTGTTGCATTGATTGTTTTTTTTACACGTTCGTAGCTGCTTCCTCTCTTTAGTGTGGGGAAAAATGTTGTGTTGCACATGGGAGCAAAGTTTGTTTAATTATCGTGCCTTGAAACCCTCGCAACGCTCGAGATTTCACATTTTACTTTATAATAGAGACCTAGGTTCTTTGAAACAGGTGGCCACGATGACGTAAAATAGGTAGGTGAGTTTCCAGCTTAATTATGTTTGAAGGTTGATATGTCTCACGATATTTTATTAAATAAATTATTAGCTTGTCAAATAAAAACTCTGAAGCTCAAAAATCGCGTGAAATGTCGCAGACGCTAGTTAAGTGATTAACATTGTTCAAGAAAACTGTTTTAATATGATTAACGACACGAATTTTATGCACGTCGTGTCTGCAACCAGAGTGCTCTGGTTGGCTATATTTTAGCGTTTTTTATGTAATTTGTGGTACCTGCCAGATAAGAGAAAATAATTGAACATACTGTAGCTTTACCATGAGTGGACAAGTAAAGTTTGTGTCAGCTTTTGCTCGATACGTAAAGCAGTCACGCTATTATAAATACGAGTATATCACGCTCACATTTATGTAAGTATTAGTGTGATGGACTAACGTATCGAGTAAACGGTAATGTAAACTGTATTGGGACTTTTATGACATATTTTTTTGATAAGGTAAGTACCTTAATCTATCAAGATATTAAGTAACTGAAAATAGATCAGTCATTAGTCAAAATATCCGCGAAGCCTAGCCGTGACATGTCAGCCTCCGTAGCCTAGTTGGTAGTGACCCTGCCTACTAAGCAGGAGGTTCCGGGTTCGAATCCCGGCGAGGGCATTATTTATGTATTTATTTGTCACAAATAATTATTCCTTGCTGTCTATGTATTTAAGTATCTATATGTATCTATCTATTATATATATCGTCGCCTAGTACCCACATCACAAGCCTTAATTGCTTACCGTAGGACTAGGTTGATTTGTGTAAAATGTCCCAAGATATTTATTTTATAAGTTGGCAAGTACCTATCTGTAACGTTAGATTTTACTCGATACGTAAAATAAAGTAAGCCATCGCGCTCCCACAAATAAGTGCAAGTGCGATAGAATGCTGATTACGTATCGAGTAAAACCTAACGCAACCAATATTTGTAAAACTCATGGTAGATACGGCTACTGAAGATGCGGGTTCGATTCCCGCCTTGATCTCCCACAGACTAATTTTCATTAGTACGTGGCATCTATATTTCAGTTTATAATTTATACATATAGGTATTTTTTTGTAATTTTGAAACAACAAGAAAAATAATGCACTATAAATGGTCATTTTAACTTTTGACTAAAACAGATGTTTTCCCAATTTTTTTGCACGAGGCTAATACGAGTAAAATTATTACTAAAACGTATTTCATTAAATTTTTAACGCAAATTCTACTTTTATACAACGGACCTATGAAGACAAAAGTATTTGCGACATTACAAATTAGCATTTAAGTAAAGAAACTAAGTAAACCAAGTGAAACGTTCTCCTACTTAGTGCTAAATCTCAACCTAGATCTGGCTGAATTGCCAGAAACAATGTGGCTGACTTTTACAATTCACTTACTTCACATTGTAGCAGTTCGTAGACCCTCTACGTGTACGGCGTAGGCGTACATACGCTACGTATACGTACAAAGAGCTCCTTTTGTTCGCAATGCAATAATACCTAGCAGTAATAAACAAATTATCAGGAAAAAAAGGGACCATCGCGGCGTAATATTTGACCGAATAAAAAAAATCTGCTGAATTGAGAACGTAATCGTTTTTTTAAAGTCGATTAGAAATGTACGTATATTTGTCTAAAATGTATGTGTGTGTTTGGTCTACAGGCCTGTATGACGGATTTTTATTAAGAAGGTCAGATATTACTGAAAAATACCCTGCCTTTATTGTCCTAAAAGTTACACTTGGATCACGTCTTCGATATTGATAAAAATTGGTAGACTGGTAGAGTACCTACATGATGCAGAGCAAGATTCACCACATTTCTTAAAATGTTCCAAGAAACTATATGAGAAATGCTCTTCTATCATAGACCTCCTAGAAAATTATTAGAAAATGTATTTATTAAAACAAAAGTTTACATGACATTACAGCAGAACACCAATGCATCATGAAACTAAAATTATATAATGAAAAAAATAGAATACAATTACAAAATAATAGACATAAAAAACACATTAATTAGATTACAAATATTAGATGTCATATACCTACCAAAGAAAAACAACAAAGATCACAGGTTCAGGTTCTTTGGTATATGACATCTAATATTTGTAATTTATATAGTGTGACTACTGGGGAAAAATAAAAAGTACAAATCAAAATAATTAGTTAATAAATAATTTGATTTGTTTTCGCAATACATTCTACATTAATTAGATTTAAAATAACTGCTCTTAGACAAAGATCAAACAGAAATTAGCCACTTTTTCTTCGATGAAACAACCAGGGTTGCCACGCAACGCACATCTCTGGGCGTGCCCACTACTGGGCGTATCTCGTGCCAGCCAATCCCGCACCGGATGCCACTGTTATGACAACGTGTCAACGTGTCATCGCGACTGTCGGTCGATTTGGGGGTTTGGGGGTTGTGGGGGGAAGTAGGGTGGAGTGGGGATTCCGCTATTGGCTGTTAATGATGACACTGTGTCTGTCGCGGCCAATCGCAAATCATTATGTCGGGTAGGTAATTACGTAGTGTGTTAGTGTTAGTTACTTTGTTTGATTGTATATTTTTGTGAAATTAGCAGTTGCAGTAGCTAAAGAGGCTGCTTACTGTGTTGGTATTTGTTTTAAGAAATTGTCTCTAGTATACAGAGTGATTCTTAAGTCATGAGCAGGAGTCAACAGGGTACTAGGGACGGTCACGCTGAGCAACTTTTACTTTGGAGACAACCAAGAAATTGCATAAAAAATCTCTTAATTATGAGTTAATTCATACTTAACTATCAATTAACTCATAATTAAGAGTTTTTTTTGGTGATTTTTTGGTTGTCGCCGTAGTGAAAGTCGGTCAGCATGACCGTCCGTAGTAGCCTGTTCACTCCTGCTCATGACTCATGAATCACCCTGTATTTTAAATTAAAATCAAACTGATAAGCATCGCTGAATATTTCATATAACGTGGCAAACATTTCGTATTGATTCATATTAATAAAATAGAATGCCAACGATTTATCTTTTTTTTCCTGTTAAAATATTTAAGTTACGTGTTCATAGACATTATGAAATTCCGCGGATTTAGAAAATGTAGGTAACTTACCTAAGAATTATTTTTATATAGGTAATTAGGTACCTACTTCTCTTTCTTTCATTGATTAGATACTACGTTTGCCAGTAATAATTTATTTTATTAGCGTCTTTTCCGAAAACTCCTAGTGTTACCATGTATAGCCCCGGAAGTAACTTCAACAATGACTTAACACAAAATAAAACAATATTTTCCGAACTTACGCAAAACATTGTAGGGCGGAAGCAAGCAATATTTCTTATTTTATCGCCAACCTTGGTCCAATTAGGAACAGTCCGCTTGATCCGTATGACCATTCGTTACGCTTAAAAATACAATTTCCAACAACGTTACAAGTCTATCGAGTTATAAATACACTTATGTCCTTTCTCTTCTAAGCACCGATATAGAATTGTAGTAACATGACCGCAATCAATTTTGCCCTTTTCCTATTCCTTTAGCACTCAATTATGTATCTTATACACAATATTATAAAGTCTCTTTTCATTGTACTTGCAAGGAGTCAGAATAAAATTTTCTACGTGACTTTGGAATATTGCGTCGGCTATTGTAATAGTTAAGGGTGGAATTGTGCTGAAAACTATGTCAATAGCTCTTAGCGCCTATTGGGAATTGCATGGACACATGCGAGGGCAGTAGGAATGCGAATTGCCGATAAATACATCGTAAAAGCCAAGGTAGATTTGTAATCGTAAAAACGTTTAGTTTTGCCCTAGGGTTGAATCAGTGGGATTTAATGACGTCACAATTTTGCCTAGTCTTGCATTATATGGACATATTGGGAAAACCATGAAATCGGAGTGAGAGTTAGTTAATATGCAGATTAAACCCATCTCTAGGTTTTACTCTTGATCACTTTTGCCTGTATATCAAAGACATTTTTTGATAAGATTATGGGTACAGCCCCACAGTTTTCTAGATTTAAAGAACAAATAGCGTCAAACTAGCCAATTTTGTCTTCAGGTCTCTCATTTCCATGTAACCTATTTTATACTAAAAATAGTGGGCAAAGTGGGCTAGTTAAAAATTTTCATAAAAAAGTGCCTTCGCCTAATTTCGACCAAGTCACTACATAGTGTGCAATGAATATACCTACGCTAAAAACAAGACTTAAATTATTCAAAGACTTAATTAACTCTTTACTGCTACGTGGGTATAAAGGCATACCACACGGGTCTAGACTAGGTAAATAGGTACAATACCTACCTACCCACCAAATATTTTTACTTTATTCGCAAACCGTAAATCTGCCAAAACCTAATTTTCCAACGACTATTTCCTAACTGAATTCCACGCGGTAAAAATTTGAACGCACGAAACTTCGTGACACAATAGCGTGTAAGGTACGCCATGACAACTATTTATCCAACGACAATATTGACCACCCTTAATCGGTTAAAAATAAGGTTCACAATCCTGTGACAAGTTTATTAGTCGAGTCAAATTAATAAGGGATTTATTGAAGTAGTTTTAGAGTTGATACTAGCTTGGTACGTGCAAAGGAAAACTTATGGTGTCAAAGTATATAAGGTTCTGAGAAAGGCTAGACGAAATTAAGTGTCGTTTGCGATATTTGCCCTACTTGTGTTAAGGATTTATGCATGGTTGAGCGACGATTGATTGCTGATGTGATTGAGATTCTTAATTTTGTAATTTATAGACTGGTAATTAAATACGTGGCGTTAATTCGTCTTGTTATGTATCTGCTACAAAAGCCCATCATTTATACACATGGTGACAATACTGCTAGAATCCGCGACAATTTTTAGTTGTCGATTTCAGGGTTCATTTGATGTAGTATTCCTGTGTTAGTTGAAACAAATTGAACCAATGGATTTATTTAAGTAGGTACTTAATTGTGAACAAACAAACAGCCTCTCACCTGCAAATATCCTTCCCGTGGTTGAATAAGAAAACTACATTTTGTAGAAAAGGCAAACTGCCAAATACTTAATATAATTTCGTATACAAAAACCTATTAGGTATTTTCATCATCATCATATCAGCCGAAAGACACCCACTACTGAACATAGGCCTCCCCCAAAGATTGACCGGTCCTGCGCCACCCGCATCCAGCGGACTCCTGCGACCTTCACCAGGTCATCAGGTATTAGGTATTTTAAGGTGGTAAATATATCCATATCTATATTAATATGAATGCCAAGGTAGTTATCTCTGGTAAAACCGATGAACCTATTTTGTAAAAATTTGGCATGGAGATAGTTTTGACCCCCCAGAAAGGACATCCTCGTAGGGTAGTTTTTATTCCGAAAAACGCCTGTGTGTGTGCAGACTGCAGATGAAGTTGTGGGCACTAGCTAGTATTTTTTTAACTTTGCGCCCATCTATCTTCCACTTTGACGCTACGATAAGCCAGACGGACAATTACTTCATGAGGGAGACGATCTCCGTCGAGATGTCCTCTTTTACAATGAGCTCAGAACGCACGAAACTGCATGAACTGCTGAATGAGCTCATCCTTTGGTCGTAATTTAAAGATATAACCTTGGAATAATAATAAGTAACAAAGCGTACCTGCCTCACAAAAAGTGCTCCAAAAAATGTATGCTAGCGGGGCAGAGCTGACCTCAGAGGTGCCCTATTTGTATACAGGTACCTATACTCTGTCCAACAATTTACTGTCAGTAAAAAAGCGGCAAATTCAAAATTTTCAATAGGCAGCCAAATCACGGTTAATTTTTTTTTTATTTTGCTGCATGTTTCTACTAACAGGGGTTTGACACAGTATACAGGGTGGCCCATTCAAATCGGTCAGTATGGAAAAGTCCGAAACTATAAGACATAACAACATTTGTTCTTAGGAACCATGTCACCGATTTTGATAAAAAGAAAAACTGCATTCATGCATTTGAAAAAAAACACTGTACCCAGCCAGGGAATCGAACCCGGTTGTTTTGAAAAAAATAACTTACACTGTTTCTATTCAGATATCGTTTGTCCAAGTTTTAAGCAGTAAATGTCTCTAAGAAACATGATGTCTAAAATGAATGGAATTCATTATTTTCACGTACTTAAATTTATTTTACTAGGTGTTTATTGTGTAAATCTTAAGAAAAAAAAAATTTTTTGTCATATTTAGCAACGCAGTTTTTCTTTTTATCAAAATCGGTGACATGGTTCCTAAGAACATATCTTCGTATGTCTTATAGTTTCAGACTTTCCCACACTGACCGATTTGAATGGGCTACCCTGTATACAGGATGTTTGGGATAACGATGTAGGAATTTCTGGAGGTGGTAACGGAGACTAATTGGAAGAGTTTGAACCCTATTTACCTTAGTCCAATATGTGACAGTTGTTTTTTAAATCACGTTTTTCAAAATGTTTAGTTTTATACCAAAAATTTACTTAAAAAGTTAAATTTAAAACAAAATATGCAATAAATAGCATTGTTTTTTTTTATAATTAACATAACAATTAGTTGAGAAATATATAAAAAAAATTGAACTCCCACTTGCCACACACAAATTTTTTTTTAATAATTTTTCTAGTTCATCATTACTGATTTCTAACAGTAAATTAAACTTTATCGGCCTGTGAAAAAAAAAGTAGTCGGGATATGAGTCTTCCTATTCGTGTAAAAACATGCTTGATTTTCTAGGTTTCGATCACAAAAAAAAAGTACAGCAAAATAGCAATTAGTTTCAAAGTTATCGTCGATCAATTGTTGAACGCCGACACCAAACAAAATAAGTTTCTTGTAGTTTGTAGGCAAGTGTGAGTTCAATTTTTTTTTATTAAAAAAAAACTGTCACATATTGGATTAAGGTAAATAGGGTTCAAACTCTTTCAATTAGTCTCCTTTATCACCTCCAAAAGTTCCTACATCGTTATCCCAAACACCCTGTATAATGTACGGATTTAGCTGTCTCTGCTACGGGCAGTGAATAAAAACCAAAAATACATGGACAATATTATATTTCGTAAAAAAGATGAAGACAAACATTTTGATTTTAAGTTATCTGTACTCATAGCAGGAAGCAGAAAAGAATTCGATACTTAACTCTCTTCCAATTCAACTTTCTCTCGTTTCTTCTTCTTTTTCTTTTCTTTAACTTTATCTTCGCTATCACGTCTAACTTCTACCAATTCCTCATCAATCTCATCATGTTCTGCTTTATGTTTGTCTTTCTTCTTCTTCTTAGGAAAGTCACCATCAACTTCTGCATTATTGTGTAATTCAGATTCATTAACATCATTATCATTATTTTGCTCTTCATAATGATTTTGATGTTTCCGTTTTTTCTTTTTCTTAGGCGCTTCTTCATTATCTTCAGTTATTATTGGAATTTCTGAGTTACTAAAATTAGTGTCGTTGATTTGCTCATCGTCTTCATTATTTTTATGTTTACGTTTTTTCTTTTTCTTCACTCCATCTGCTACTTCAGACTCAACATGTTGATCAACCTCACATTCTCCATTTGCGTCAGCACTTTTCTTTTCTTTCTTATGTTTCTTTCTTTTAACTTCCTCATTGCCAAATTCCTCGACATTTTCGTCAATATTTCCTTTCAGCTTATCTTTTTTCTTTTGTTTCTTTTTATTAATCTGTCCAGTGTCTTCACTGCCATCCTCATTATCTTCTTTATGTTTTTCGTTATTTAAATTTCCATCCTTTTCCGCATTTGCTTTCTTCTCAAAATCCTTCTGATCTCTATCCAACACAGCTAAGAAGAATCCAGTAGTGCAATCACTATCAGGTTTAGCATATAAACACCTTGTACCCATACTTCCATACATTCCAGAGCCAAAATTGTTCCACTGACCTTTCAAAAGCTCTTTTACATCTTGAACCCTCCATTTAGTCCTAGATGTCTTGACAACATTAGTGACGACTCTTTCATTTTCTTCAGGAAAGAGGGAGCAAGTACTATAGACTATTCTCTTTACGTTAGGGAATGCGTTCATGGCGTGTTTTAGAAATTTCTCTTGTAGAGACGTCAGTTTAGCTAGGCGGGTTTCTTCTATGTAGTTGTGGACGCAGAGCTCCATACCTGGAAAAGGGATTTAGTATTACAATTGTCCAATATGATAAATTAAATCTATGTTTACTTTCCATGTTTTTTTTATCCAGTTCTGCTTTTTGGAATTATCAGGTTGGAATAAGATGCAACTGTTTTTTGAATGGGGTAAGAAAAAATGCTACCAGTTTTTTGTCTCGTTTTTCTCTGCAGTTTACTTATGTACTTCACAAATATGAACATATGCATATATCTTAATCAGTTTTCAGTAATAAAAAAATGCATGCTTAACCCAGTAATATTTATTAATATATACCATATTTGATTAGGTGTAAATTTAGTATAATATTGAGGTTTTTACTAATATTTAGTTATGGAGGCATTAAAAGATATCGCATTGTTATTTTTATTAATTCCCTTGTCCCGATTTCCAGATTTTTCACTGCATTTTAATATAATTATGTTTATAAAGATATCTAAAGCTGATTTCTCCAGGATTTTCTTTTAATAGGTACTATGTCATACTAACCAGATCCCGAACAACTAGGGTCCAGAAGTATATACTCCACATCATCGTACTCTCCCTTCCTGATTTCCAGCGCGTCTTTATGTATCGTCTCCACGCATTTAGAGCCAGTCTTCTCTACGAAGTCACATAGCGTCTTGTATCTCTTCTCGTTGCGCTCTACTGCGTAGATTTTGCCCTATAACAAAACGCAAAATGAATAAAAATTAGGTGCCTAATAGTCATGATTGTTGTGTAAGTCAGTCAAAAACAAAAAAGTGTAAACAGACCTAAAGACTTGCACTACATCATAATTAGTATAATCATGCACGTTTATATTACAATCTTGGTTTTATCGCCAACTTAAAACCTTAAACCTTGAATTCTCATACATTTTTAGTTAAAACTATTGATATTTATTGGTCTTAACGTAAAAATACATCTCCAAACGTCTTTTATGATATGTGTTAAAGACGTCTACTATGGAAAGTCAGCCATATTTGTTTACATTTTTTTGTCTTCTTCTGACGAACAGTATATACATCTCAACTTTAATAGTACATTGTGTATTTAGGGCGCTAAGTAAGAATTTGCGAACGAGTGTGAAAGTAAAGCCCAAGCCGAAGGCGCGGGCTTTACTTCACACGAGTTCATAATTCTTGTACCGCCCGTGGTACACACAATGTTTTTCATCACACCTGTGATGCAAAAAAGTAAATAAAACAATATATTTTCACAAAACTACTCTAAAATGGTCTAAATCAGGGATGACTTAATTTCATCATTTTCATAAAAGAAATCTCGGCGCGGCGCGCGGCGTGCGCCGGACCGCGCTAGTGTGACGTAATGTTGTATGAAAATCCTTAACGGCCTACTAGGACGTAATGACGCACCTACGGCCCGCATGACCGCAGCGTATTGTCGCACTTACGGAACAAGTGTGATGAAAACTAAATTATGTCACATTTACGTACATTTTACGAACTTTCCATTCCGTTACCGCCATACAAAATGTATGTAAAAATGGTAACGGAATGGAAAAAATCATTGTGGCAAAAATTGTCTAAATTACTTTTCCTTTTGACATAAGATATAAATTGAATCGCAGGAAGTTCGCGAGATGGCGTCAAGCTCGCCAATTACAGCTCATTACGAATCTCGGCCACGGCCGAGAGTATCGGACATTTTTGGCCAAGAGCCCAGAGGGATATCACGGCTTGATTTTTGGCCGAGATTGCCGAGACCGAGATCTCGGTCGGACCTTACCTATCAGGATCGAAAGAACTCGCGATTCTGAGTAGAAATCATAAAAAATACCTATGTTACAAAAAAGCGGGGGGGAAACTTTGAGAAAAATGGCCTAAATAGGCAGGTGATGTGAACGAGTGTGAAATTAAAGCCCAAGCCGTACAACAGCCTCTCACCACCGTCCCACCATCGTGGGATGCGACCCGGCCTCAGCTGCAGTAGCGGTTACGCAGGAGCTGCCACATGTATCAGGAAGAGTTTAGATAGATAATTAGATAGATAGAAGACTTTATTCATGTCCACAACATAGATGGTGTTCACAATCAGTAGGTACAAAAGCGATGTAATAAAGATACATTACGGAAAACATGCAACTTAGGACTACTTGTCAATAATTAATAAAGCCATGTGTCGTGGCAGAGAATAGGTGCTGGCTCAGCATAATGATGCTGCATGCCACATCGCTGATATTCTGCCAGGACCTTTTATAGAAAAAAGAGAGAATGGTGTACGTGCGTATCGTTAAAAAGCCCAAGCCGATTCGTACCTCGTTCCTCATATAAGCTGCAAGTTGCGTGGTTTTCATGCCCGGCGCGGCGCACAGATCTAAAGCTACGCTGCCGGGTGGAGGCGCCAACAGGTGGACAGCAAGCGTTGTTGCCTGCCAACAAAATCATCGTTTACTACATATATTGATTTAAACTTTCACGATTATCACTCATATTTTAAAGACAAACGGGTCTGACGTTTCAGGCATGACGTTACACCCGTGGTCGCAGGCAGACTCTGCCTCTGCCCGTAACGGGGTTTACGCGATTAAGACCCGTTTGTCTTTAAAATATCGTTTACTACAGTCGATATATCGGAGCGGCCAGGGTGCTCACAAATATCTGCGCAGGCCTCTATTCACATGGCTAGGGTTTTTTTTATGTTGAAGGGTGTTTGAGTAAATAAAGGAGCCCTTGGTAAAACAATTTTTATGGGACACCTTCACGTGTAATGATTTACATGTAAACCATGTTAGTTATTTTTTCACATTTTTTAAACAAACATATTTTAAAAATAAAAATAAAACCGCCTTCAAAAATTACAGCTACAGCCCCGACGCCTCCACGAAAGAGGGGCCCCCACAATAGAGATTTCGAAAAAAAAATCGAATTCAAACTAGTAAACACTAGTAATTTTTTTTTGAGTGTTGAAAGTGATCTACTTCGGGAACTGGATTTCAGCGAAATCATCAAGGATTTTTCGGCGAAAAATGTTCGGAAGATTCCGTTCGTTACACTAAAATTTAATTTCAAGTAATTCTTTTTTCCAATTATATTTATGTTTGTTAAATAATACAATAATCTATACTTGTTTCCACAAAAAATATTTATTGAAAAACTTGACTCAAAAAAATTGTCTACTTTATTTGGAAAATAATTGGGGGCAAGGGTCCTCCACTCCCTTGTTGCCCCGAAGCCTCTCAACCTCTAAATCCGGCCCTGGTAGTGAGAATTTTATGTGAAGGATATATTTATCCGGGTATTGTGAAACATGCCGTTAGTATAGTTTTTTAAGGTTCCGTATTAAACAAGGAACCCTTATAGTTTCGCCATGTCCATTTGTCTGTCTTTAGCATAGCTCAATGGCCATTAGTACTAGAAATCTGCAATTTGGTACAGGTATGCATATCATGCCGACAAAGTACAGTCACGTCTAATAATATGTATACATTTCGGCCCGTATGTCAAAGGCATAAGGATCAAAATTGTATACATATTATTAGAGCCGACCGTACCTCCTCTACACTGAGCATGGCGCGACATGCTCTTGGCCGGTATTGCATTTTGGAATTAACAACTATATGTATAATCCCACAATGTCGTAACAGATGTGCTTACCATAGAAAAAATCAACTGCGAAAGACTCGGGATTCGAACCCGCTTCCTCTGGATTGCCGGTCCAACGTGCTTCCAATTACACTAGACGACCTTCCGTCGATCACAGCGAATTTAGTCAATGGTATTGTGAAGCTAATCACTAGCGACATCTGTACTTAATGTTTCGAAGGTACTACAACCTTAAGCCACTCAAAGACGTGTGTCTACCAAAATCGTCCGCAAACTCGACAACTCTCCGTTGCGTTGAATTTGCTATTGAGGGCGCTGTAATCAATTCATGATTAGAAAACATCCATTTGTTTTTTATAATTAATCAAATTGATGTTGGTGTTACTTTTTTACAATGCAGATAATATAATCTATGTATAAACTATATAATCAACGGATTATGTAAGTAAACCGAAAACAGTAGCACTTCTACATTGACGATTATACATACCTTATCTTGCAGAATAATCTTATTCTCCATGTACAACTCATGTTCGTGCAGCTTTGTCCCTGATGAAAACACGAACACAGTCTTCACGTGGTAGTCCTGCAAATAAATAATAACATTGATTCACATATTCTGAACCTTACTCCCCGTGGGTATTGTAAGCGTCGACTAAGGAATTGAAAGTCACTTAATAATCTTAATATTCATTTAGGCATAGAAGATTGATGATGAACAGCAGCGTCGTCATAGTGAACAGACTACTGCAATCGCCAACCCGCTTGCCCAGCGTGGGGATTATGGGCATTAACCTCCTAATGCTTGCATAGTTAATAGGAGAGGCCTACATCCAACAGTGGCCTGAGATAGGCTGATGATGAGTGTGTGTGTGGACAGGATAAAGCTATACGAGTATATAGCGACATAGCCGGATTCTCTTCGGATTTCCCGGGATCACAAGACTTACGTCTATGAAACGCACTAACAACTCGCGTAGATTAAATCGTCTGTCAACTCTTTCACTGTCGAGCCTGACCAATCACACTCTATACACCTAACACCTCAGCAGTGAAAGAGCTGGCAGAGTGAAATAAAAGCCATAAATTGTAGATGGCGCCATTAAATAAGGTTCTGACGTATTAGTTATAGTTTATTCGGAAAATGGAGGTATGTTAGATGTATATTTGCGCCAGACCGCCTTCACTATCCACACACACTCTAAGTACAATCATAAGTTTAGTGTTTAATTCATAAATATAATAACCTGTGTAAAGTCGTATTCGCCCAGATTCTTGATCTGTTCCAGATAATCATTGTAGGATCCCGACGTGCACCTCACAAAGCGGTACTCCTCATCTTGGAAGGCTCTTATAGCATCTGATGTGGTCAGCAGGTTGGTGTTGATGCGGACATAGCGGGGCCTGCGGACAGCTTCAGAGAAGATATTTTGAATTAACCCACTTCTTGAAGATTGTAAGGTGCAATACTTAAAAATGGAAAGCCATGAAAATGGGCAAGTGAATCTGTGTAATGGTATTGTTCAAAACATTTCTCATTTATTTTATATAAAAAAAATATTATTGTATCAGAAAAGTATAATAAATTTTGCCAGTAATATTAGACACTTCTAAGGCGTGTTTCGTAATCTCTATTTCATAAAATAAGGCATGATCATATGTTTATGTATCGATTCGAAAGATATGAACGGGCATCATATGGCAAGTTGTTTTCAAAGCTTATTATTGAATAACAATTTAGAAAAAAAAATAGACTGAAAATACCAAAGTTACTCTTTAGATAATAAAATTAGGGACCAACTAGAGTCTATGACAAAAAACGGCAATTTCCTAGGTAATGACCCAATATAATTATCATGGGACAATTTTACAAAAATCAATCTAGTACAACATTGTAACATTTCTAGCAATTTCTGTAGAGCTTAGTAAAAATTGCTATAATCATTTTGCCAGGATTGGGAAAACAGACACTTTTAACACATCAATGCTGTACAAAAAATGCTATAATATTCTAATATTGAGGGTTTCATGTTCAAACCCAATAAGTCGAGATATTTTGTAATAATAATTGAAGTAACGACCTCATCTCAGTGTCAGTGTCATATTCTTCATATATTAATTTTCATTTATTCATAAAATTAAAAATTTTACATGTCAAGCAAGTCAAGTCCACAGTTCACATTTTAAAAACCGGTGTGCTTGATTTTACGGGTTAGACCACCCAACCCTTGAATCTAATCTTTCAATTATTTATATGTATAATCATATGAAATGATTGCCAAATTTATAAATAAAAACACAGAATACAATTAAATTATTTATTTTACTAAGCCACACTACATCTTAAAGCAGCTTATCAAAATAAGTATCAATTTATAACTTAAATACTGTCTTTCAGCAAAGGAATAATTATGAACACATCAGTCCTGTTTAAGATTTAAACTACTCTTCTGCATTTCTGCACCAACATCTTTATATGAGTGTTGATCAATCTCATTGCCCTGCTCGTCATACTCCTTATCATGATAAGCTTGGTACGCATACACAGCTATGATGATGTTCACCACTGCCACAGCAGACGCCACTGACCACACCGTCCTTGTAAACTTGTCCACGGGGTAGTAATCAGTCAGAATATGTTGCATTCCGTAAAATGCAATAAATGGTAGGGTAAACATAGCAACACTGTACAGAAACAGATTGGCTAATGCCAGTGCTGCCAGTTTAGTATCCTTAGGAATAAGCGGACCCGTATCAGATGTATCAGCCATTGTTGATGCTTATGGAATGATGTTAGTCAATCTGAAAATAAAAAAAGTAAAATTACCTTCTGTTTTCAAATCTTCAGGATGATCTGCAGTGTATTTTTCGAATTTCTCTTTGTATGACACTATTGTTTGTTCAGGCTTGCTTTTCCCTGGGAGAGCTTTTTTGCCATACAACAATTCAGCCGTTAACACCTTCGCTAGCCAAGGATCTAGGCGAGGTTCATTTGTGATAAGGCCACTATTCTCAAAGATTTTGTCAATATCAGCTGCATGTTTGATTGTTTCGGTTATTAGTGCATATAGCACATTAGTTCTCTGCAAATATCACACACGTTAATTTCGTCGGTACTCTGGAGGACTAGAAAATATGAAAATAATAGTTTTTACTCACAAAGTGACGAAGTTTGTCGTCGTATAACAATGTTTTGACGCTACCGCCTTCAGTAGAAACTTTCTTAAAAATATTTGCAGCGACCTTGTAATGTCTCGGCACCTTTACAGAATGTTCAAACATTTTATTTCAAGTTAAAAGTAGCAAAAAACATTGCATTGCCCAATCTAGGATAGGATCACGAGATCAACGCAATGTCTTTAATGTCAAACGTGCTGTCATGCTGTCAAGTTTGAGGTTATAAACTATTTAAGCTATAATAAAAACTGCAGTTGCGTGCCTAGGACTATGTACTTAATGATCATAGACAATCAAATCTGAATTCAGTTGCGTCTGTTGTAGCCCTAATCAATAACTATTGAAAAATCCATAAAATGACTTTAAATAGTTTTTTTACACAGTAAAACCATAATTATAATTTAGAATTAATTTTAGCTCTTCCGCAGCCTTGGACTTTTGAAATTTGGCAGAACAAAAATCAAAACAACATGCCTTGGCTTCCAACACTTGCAATAATATAAAAAAACAACTACCATAAACAATTTACTACTGTAGTTTATTGGTTGCACGTAATCCTTATTTACAATTTCTCAAAAACATAATTTGTGTTCGGTTCGTAGTCGCAGTTGAAACATACGTGAATTATGTAAAAGTTGTATGTCTAGGTAATGCTAGCATTCACGCCCGTTGTTTGTGTGTCAATGTTGTTTTTGTAATAATCATTGACAGTTTCATTTCGAATGGCGATTTGTCCCTCATAAAAATACCAGGAAACGCTATGATTCAACAGTGCGGCGATTTCAATAATAATGACTAATATGTTCGGTGTAATATTTTCAGTTGAAGGCAGCGACCCGGTCGCTATGTGAGCGTGTTATGGGTGAAAGGTTCTTAAATGTCGTGGGGGTAATTTGGACAATTTGGCTGTAATCAATCAAAACAATGGTTCCTGCACCGAGCTGCCCGTATACCTGGGACTATTGGACGACGTCCCCGTCCTATTTAGTGGATTTGACATGTCTGCTGCCCAACTCTGTTTACATTCCTATTCGACCAAATTGGGACGCAACACTGCACGAAGTGAAGGAGGTTAGTACTTGAGGGAGCACCCTGGCTAGACCCAGTGAGTCACCCGCAGTCCAAAGACCGCCTCCGAGCTATTAGAGTTCGGTAAAGTAGGCTAAACTGTTGAGTAAGAGATAGCTGTGATTTTTAGAAAGTAGATCACATTGTTTACTTGTCTGTGCACTCGTTTCGTGCGTGTGGGCTGAGTAATTGCAATCTTTGTAAACAACACATACCTACATTTTAATGATATTGGTGCAAAACAAGGTTTTAGTCACAAATGAAAATGAAATCACTGATACTGTTATCTGTTGTAGAATCAAATACTGATCATTGTCTCCTTTGAATGGAAATGAAACAACATGTTTGTTGTTAATGAATATGCATAATTAATTATGTTATCAAAACATGTAGGTAGTATATACTTGAATAAGATTTCCTGAAGACAAATTTTGTATACTATTTTATTAATGTGATTTTATTGTTCAAGTATACTCAGGATACCTGATATTGAATGATTAACATAGAGTCAGAACATATTGAAATAAAATTGCTACATTTTTTTATTCTTACTTTGATTTTTAATTTTTGTATTAACATTTGTACACTAGGCCAAACTGTAGGATTTAATGATTGACTGTCCTTATTAATATTAGGAATAGTATTGAACTATTTATTATTTTTATGGTATCTTGTTATTGCATGTTGATTGTATTTTTGAGGACAAACATATTTGATTAGCTTTGTTTATTGTTAAAAAATTTGTGATTATCTATAAATGCAGTGATTAAAGCTTTCCCATCATAATTATTTCAAAGGAAATATATGTATTTATATTGCTGTCTCAATTAATGTCAGTATCCATCCTACTGAAACTTATTAAGACATCAATGTGCAAGATTTATTCCCAACAACTAATTTGTATGTATTCAAAAACAATCAAATACATTTATTAGGCTGAATATCATTCCTTGAAAATCAGATAAGTGGAATGTGAAATGGGACATACAAATTTTAAATAATATATAAGTAAATATCATAGGTCATTTTTACACAAAACAATGTCCCATGATATCTACTTATATATTATTATTTTGTGATTACTTAACAAAGAGATGCCCTGACCAGGATTCAAACCAGGAAAATCCAGCTTCCCAGGCAGGGTCACTCCTAACTGAGCTATGGTAGTTATCTAAAAAAGTTCAGCCTTAGTTAACCAAATATGTCTTTTCCAGGAACTATGGATGAAAGCAGCGAGATATCCCTTATTTGGGATGCTGCACGAGATGTCAGACTATGTGTTCCAGTTTATAAACTCATTGGCCGTCATCGAAGAGGTCAACGACGAGAACAAACGTCTGAGAGACATAAAACCCACCTTTGGGGTACTCAAAATTGTGGAACGGTCTATGAGGCCTGGAGAACAGTTCCTAAATAATCAAATAAGTCATTTGATTGGCAAAGGTGAGTTTATCATGGTTGACAAGGCTTGTGCGAATTACTTATTAATATTGCTATAAGAAACGAGAAGTAAATGTGTCAATCACTTTTTTTATCTCACTTGTTGCCATGGTTTCATTCTCCTGACTCACTGTTAAGTTAAAGTCACAGTTTAATAGCATTAAAATTGACAAAAGTTTAAATTTTTGACAGTTATGGGGCACTTCCAGGGTGGGTCACCCGTCAACCACTAATCATGATAGTAGAGCTGTCAGGATACTTTCTTTTAACAAACTATTCAACTGTTGTCCCCTAGGTGCTGTGACAGAATAGCAACAAAAAAAGTGATTGATCCAAATACAAATCCAAAATAATAAATTAGAATTACTCTAGTAACTATCTAAAAGTCAGAGTTCAATATAGGTGAATCAACTTTTTTCTATCTGTTATTGCCATGGTTACGGTTGCCTGAGTCACGCTGGTTTTATGCAAAATTATGCAACTTAATTTATGCAAACATGCATAAAGTCCATGTTTGTAGATGGCCCATTAAGGAAAGGTTTTATTAACACCAGTAAAATGCATGATTGCACAGTTTAAGTATCATAATTATGCATAAAACCAGCGTGACTCAGGTGGCCGTAACCATGGTAATTAAATAACAGACAGAAAAAAGTTGATTCACCCATATTCAAGTAGGCCTAGCACTAAATTTTTTATTTTTATTTAATGGCCTTCTGTGCCAGATTTAATTCTTAATTTGGAGAATGGGGAAAAGATAAGAAACAAATGATGTTTTAATATTACATAAATTCTATTACCCAATACCACTTCCTCCTTTTCCGATAAGTATGTGAAAGGGAAACCATTTTAATTACCCTTATCTTGTAGTCCTTGGCCAACTGGTAATACCCTACAGAAATATTTGCAGTTTTCCTTTATCCTGTTAGTTATCAATTCTTCATGAAGAGTATTGTCAATATTAAAGGTTGCATTGCTTTTTATGGCCACCGGTAGGCTTAGCACAGGATTAGTGTGACAATATGTCGCCACGAGATAGACTATCCATCCCTCTTTTATTCACTTAGTTAGTAAAAGATGGAAAATCTATCTCGCAGCGCCATACTGACATACCAATTATGTTGCAGAGTGACAGGAACTGGTACTATTAAATAATCCTGTCTATTTTCAAAGTTTTACCTTTTGTACCACTGTGGCTTTATATGCCAGACAATCAATGTCAGCGTCTAGCCTAGATGTAGTGAACCTGCCTACGAAGCTGGAGGTACCAGGTTCGAATAAATAAATACACAAATAATGCCCTTGCCGGGATTCGAGCCCGGAACCTCCAGCTTCGTGGGCCGGGTCAATACCAACTAGGCTAAGTAGGCTGATTAAATAGCTTAATCAGTTAGAAAAAAATGACAATAATTTCAATTCTAATATTATGGACCTGTTACAAAATACACTATCTGTTGAGTCATGACTTGTTTACAAGTCATACTGTAATACTACACACAGTCGTAAAAGGCTAATTATAGCATTTATTGAAGTGTCAACTTTGACTGTTGAGGTTACTCATAGGTGAAAGTGGCCATTGGTCACACCAGGATATGACTTGCATAATACTAGGTATGTTTATAGAGTTCCAAATAAGTTAACTGGTCTTTCCTCCATCTATTTTATATGTTTTAAAAATATAAGGTGTTAACAAATTAGTCAAGGATGTTTTAGATGTACATGTAGGTCATACTAAGCAACTTAAACTATGCGGCAATGTCGAAATAACAAAAAAAGCAGCTATGCCATGGGAAACGTCGACACATGTTTCTCCGAATTGTATAAAACTGCTGATTTTATTCTCGTCATTTTGGCCTATCCGTGACTAATTAATTTATTAACACCCTGTATATGGAAAAACAGAAATTTTAATGTTATAAGGAATATAAACAAAACTATTTGCATTTTGTACATATCTTTGTGTTTATTATGAATATTTTTTTCTTAACAATTTCACTGCGGTGGGGAGTTTTTTGACCCCTTGCAAAGTATGGTTAAAAAAATTAAAAATTTAAACTGTTTATTTCACACAAAGGTACATTTATAATTTTTTAGGTACACAAATCTCTAATCTAATAATTATTTAGATTTTAGGTGAGTTAGGTCTTACTAAATGGTTATTAATTTATTTATTCTAATGTAATTATACATTAGTGAGGCACTTAATGTTCATTTCAACAATAATTTTACCTTACAGAATAACATGCATTATCTGACATATTTAATATAGGCGGATAATATTTAAGTTCTAATGCAGTCTTTTCATAAGCACTTTCTTAAAGAGCCTTACAATTTGTTAATTATGAGTTACAAACTGGCGCAGCGAAGGTGTTAATATAGATATTTAAATACGTTGAATACTGCTAACGGCTACAACGGTTATTTATTATAGGTCTCGAATGCATTAAAATATAACTAATAGATATCCCGTGATTAGCAATAGGCGTCAAATTTGATGAATGTAGGCCAAGAGTAAGTCGCCCATAAAATATTGAAAATTCGCGCCTTTTGTTAAAACATGACCAATTTGCTAGACTATAACTACAATTCAAATGTATAATACAATTTCTTTCTTCTCTCTCAGGTTTGAATGAGTTCGACAACCTCAGAAGTTCAGAAGTGAATGACTTCCGGATTCGAACGCGGTACATAGCGGAGGAGAGCCTCGTGAAGCGCTCGAGAGCAACGCCACTGGAGAGGCTACGATACAAACACCCGCCGCGGCTGGCTAAGAGCCACATCGTTCATCGATCACTACAGAATCACCTAAACAACAACCGCTTCATCCTGGCTACCAAAGTTGCCGATATAGAAGTAAGTAGCTATCGTATAAAAACAATAGAACAATAGAGGCTACGGCACTAAAGTTCGTCGCGGCTGGCAAAGAGCCACATTGTTCATCGCTCACTACAGAATCACCTAAACAACAACCGCTTCATCCTGGCTACCAAAGTTGCCGATATAGAAGTAAGTAGCTATCGTATAAAAACAATAGAACAATAGAGGCTACGGCACTAAAGTTCGTCGCGGCTGGCAAAGAGCCACATTGTTCATCGCTCACTACAGAATCACCTAAACAACAACCGCTTCATCCTGGCTACCAAAGTTGCCGATATAGAAGTAAGTACCTGTTGTATAAAAACAATAGAACAATAAAGGCTACGGTACCAAAAATCGCTGGCGCTGGCAAAGAGCCACATTGTTCATCGCTCACTACAGAATCACCTAAACAACAACCGCTTCATCCTGGCTACCAAAGTTGCCGATATAGAAGTAAGTACCTGTTGTATAAAAATAATAGAACAATAGAGGCTACGGTACTAAAAATCGCTGGCGCTGGCAAAGAGCCACATTGTTCATCGCTCACTACAAAATCACCTAAACAACAACCGCTTCATCCTGGCTACCAAAGTTGCCGATATAGAAGTAAGTACCTATTGTATAAAAATAATAGAACAATAGAGGCTACGGTACTAAAAATCGCTGGCGCTGGCAAAGAGCCACATTGTTCATCGCTCACTACAGAATCACCTAAACAACAACCGCTTCATCCTGGCTACCAAAGTTGCCGAAAGAAAGTAAGTACCAATTGTGTAAAAACAAAAGAGGCTACGGTACCAAAAATCGCCGCCGCAAGCTAAGATGAGCCACAAGCCACTACAGAATCACCTCAACAACAACCGCTTTATCCTGGCTACCAAAGTTGCCGATATAGAAGTAAGTATTGTATAGAAACAATAGAGTGGCTACGGTACCAACAACCGCCGCGGTTGGCAAAGAGCCACATCGTTCTTCGTTCACTACAAAATCACCTCAACAACAACCGCATTATCCTGGCTAAGGAAGTTGCCGATATAGAAGTATGTATTCTATCAAAACAGTACATGGAGGGTACGGTATTAACACCTGTCTCGGCTGGCAAAGAGCCACATCGTTGATCGCTCACTACAAAATCACCTCAATAACAACGTCTTCATCCTGGCTACCATAGTTGGAAGTTCGAAGTACGAAGCTGGAGGTTCTGGGTTCGAATCCCGGCGAGGACATTATTTGTGTATTTATTTATCACAAATATTTGTTCCTTGGTCATGGCTGTCTATGTATTTATGTATCTTTGTGTATCTATCTATTATATATATCGTCGCCTGGTACCCACATCACAAGCCTTAATTGAGCTTACCGTGGGACTAGGTCGATTTGTGTAAGATGTCCCAAGATATTTATTTATTTATTATTTATTTATTATTATAGTTGCCGATATAGAAGTAAGCATTCTTTTGCAACAGAGGCTACGGTATTAACACATGTTTCGGCTGTGTGTAGTGTGTGTATTGCGAGTGGTAGTTTTTTCGTATTAGGTAATTTATGTATAACACTTTCAGTGCGGTAGAGGATCTTTCGAACCCTTACAAAGTAATGTTACGAGTTGCTGCAGTGAAGGTGTGCTGTAAATAAAAATAAAGATTACAGCTTGTTTCACAATCCACATAAAGATATCCGTCAGATAAAATTATCACTATTGGCATGCGTATAAAAATGGGACAGCCGACATTTCAATATATTTTATTCGAAAATGGTGAAACGGGACCTTATAAATATAAAACACCACCTTACAGAAATAATAAATTTCTGAAATAAACTGATTATTCACCTAACAAATCGAATATAATCATAGCTTTATTTGTTATCTTGTTGAGAGTCATTCGACTAAGGTCAGGAAATCACCAACAAACAACTACCTAGCTACCTACATATTACGAGTATGATACGATCGACTAACCAGTTGTAATGTGTCATACAACACACTATTCCGTGCGCCAGTTGAAAATGAAAAAAATGTTAATAAACATTAAAACTTCGCTTTATTTCATATTTTCATAATCACACACTTTTTGAACACAGTCTTGGTCTTAGCACTAACTTAAAACCTTAAACCTACAATTCACTTAAAATTTTAGTTAACTTTATTTATATTTATTAGTATTATTAACGTAAAAATAAATCTACGAACGACGTGTTTCACGATAGATCAAAGACAACAAATGCGACGAAAGTCGGCCATGTTTGTTTACAATTTTTTCGTTTTCTATTGGCGCACGGATTAATTAAGCGCATGGGATATCCCTTCATTATTGGAGGAAAATATGCTTTATGCTTGTACAGATTACAAGATAGGAATTCCAACACGAGGAAAAGTTGCACTCGTGGATTGATATGATATTAATAACGTAGTATTTTAGCATGATGCTGAAATGATTGCCTAGATCATCATTTTTATAATAATACGAATTTTATTATGTGTTCTTATGGAACTCGCTTTATTGTTTAACTTGATATAAGTCAGTACCTAGGCTTACTACGGACATTTATCTCCAATTACTCCATCGTTGGAGTGATGTAGTGCAAAATCCTTTCTCTTCGGCTTTTCACGGAAACGCCCGAATTAATCTCCCTCTATCTCAATTAGCTTCAGTGCAATATATACTGAAGTTCATTGTGACAGGAACATGAATTCGGATGTTTCCGTGAAAAGTCGAAGAGAAAGGATTTTGCACTACATCCTACATCTGTATGTACAGTCAACCAATTGGAACCCTAGGCCACTCAGGAACCATGTCAAAGTAACGTTATCAATCAGATTGTAAGACATTTCAAACTACTTTCCATTTTGACATGGTTCTAGAGTGGCCTAGGGTTCCAATTGGTCGAGTGTACCTACATGTAATTTCATAACTTTCATAAGGTACATGATGGGTACACATCGTCACTAAAAATCAAGCTTAATCAGGCGTAGTGGTCTGGCTGGAGACAACACACGGAAAGAGGATTTCGCTTCATCATCATCATCAGCCTATGATAGTCCACTGCTGGACGTAGACGCATTTCGCTTGTAAACTACTTATTTTAACCACTGTGGTACGCCCCGCAACAAACTAATTTTATTCGATGAAGTTTTCGAAATTATCTATTACCATGTTTCCGGTATTGCAACCAAAGTGTTTGTTACAAAACAAAAACAAAGATAAAGTTGTTATCATTGTTACATTGTAATAGATAATATTATTATGACAAACAAGTAAATACTTATATTAGAAAATTGTATTCATCTGACGCACGCGTCAACAATCCAGTAGACGTTGCATAATATGAACTCTGTTTTAAATAATTTGTACAGTCAGTATGTTGTCGGCCACTTATCGACAGATTTTTGGTTTTCTGGGCGGAGTTTCGCGATAAAAGTACAAGTCAATTCCGTCTTTACGGCAAGCGACAGAGTTGGACGTTTTTTCTAATAATTATAATAGTAAAAAAAACTAAAAAACATTTTTTTCGTATTCCGAACAGCTAACATTTAATCCCCATATCATGGGGGTGGATTTCAAACAGCCAATGCGCCATCTTGGGGATGCCGCTATATTTGATTTGTAATGAATGACTTGTCTTAACTAGTCATGTATGGTCATCAGAACTCAGAGCGTGTGCAAAATTTCATCCTAATTGAAGACCGGGTAGTGGGTCAAATTAAGATTCCAAGCTTTTCTTACATAACTACATAGTTACAAGTGAAGCTAATAAAAGCGTGTTAAACAGCTCACGAATGTATATCGTCGGCTGACAAGCAAAACTCACTACAAAAACTGTCACTACTCTTAGCAACCTCTTATGTCAATATTAAATCAGAACTGAGATTGGGGCTATATTTCAAGTAGGTATTTGTTACTTAGTGAGTTTTGCTTCTCAACCGACGATATGCAAATGATACAGTCTACTGGAAGTAATCTTCGGACCGAAAGCTAAGAGAATGTAGTGTTTGTCAAGAACGCGACATCGATTACATCTACACGTGTATTTTATGATATAAATAGGACATTTATTATTAGCTTCCCTTAATTCCAGTCTATTTATCAAACAATAGTATTTGTGAAGTATTTCCCTAACAATTTGTTTACACTGTGTCCCTTGCCAACATTCTTCGAATTTATACATTTTTATACAGAGTGACATTTTAATCATGAACTGTAATCAACTAAAAATTGGATGCCCTGCATGAAAGTTAGTGAAATGGATCGTAATACTCGAAATATTGTTTTTTCTTCATTATCTTAATGTGTACAGTTGTTTTAGTATACAAAATATATTTAGATTATTAAATCAGTAATCTCAATTACGTACATAACTATTTTAATCGGAACCGTGAATAACAGCATTTTTGTAATTTCTTGCAAAAGTAAATATCTTAAAAATCCATTAATATTTTCTCAAAACCACCTCCTAAGGCAAAAGAAAAAGAAAACCAAAAATATATACCAACCTACTTAAATCATATCTGATTTTAGTGACTGTCGGGGCGTTCAATTAATAGTTGTTTTTAATTTTGTAAAATTAAATAGTGCATTGTGCATCAAGGTAGGTAAGTACGGAAATACTAACGAGAGTGTTAGAAGCTTGAGAGTGAAGAGCTTTTATGACTCGAGTTAGTATTCCGCTTACCGACCGTGATACATACAATGTTTTTCATCACACTTGCTGACAAAAAAAGTTTTAAGACATAAAATTATTAAATGACGTACTGACATTTCTATTACTCCCTAGGGAATTTCACTCTATTGCATGCAATGGCGCGCTTAGACAGCAAGTGTGATAAAAAATATATTACAGTACACGACTTAATTTCACCCCGTATAGTACTAAGGGAATGATAAAAAGTATGTTTTTCTCAAATTTACGCAAGTCCTCCTTTATGTCAGCGGTAATTAATAATAGACCACGGAATCGCATTTCGCAAATCGAGGCTGGCAATATTCGCCATGGCAACTGCGTTACACGTGTAGCAATGTTTAACATAGTTTTTTGTCTGCATAGCTCGGTGTGAACGAATTAGTCGATGGACACTAGAATCTGTAAATCTATTCGGGACGATTAGATATAAATTAATTTAGATAACTGTTTTCTTTTTATGTAATGGTTTTGTTTTGATTGTTTTCTTAAATGTTTTTTGAGTTGTATTTTTAAGCAGTAACATTGCTATAATATACAAAATTTAAATAAATGTTATATATCAGTGAGTTCCTTTAATTGGCTCCTTGTTTTTACTTTATTGTCTAATGTCTGTGGAATAACTGTTGGATCTCCAAATAAAAAAAAATACAGTGTCGGAAAACTTTCTATTTTTTATTTTGTATATGACATCTAATATTTAAACTTATTTTAAATAAATTATTCCTCCAACAATTACTTATTGCTTCATCGCCAGACATAGAAATCAATGCGGCACGAACAAACTTCAGCTAGGGACTTCCACTTGATATTATTGTATCGACAAGTTATCCTTTCTTCTGACAAAAGTAAAGTTATGACCTTGAGATCAATTTATCTAAATTAGGCTTAGTTGTAAGGCAGTCGAGGACTAAGCTTACTTTGGATGGAAATCGATTGAATATGGAAACAGTTGTCAACGTGGAATTCTATAATTCCTAAAAATATACATTGGTAACATTTCTGGTAGTTAGCGGCATATTTTAGTTATTTTGTATTTGTTCGCAACTTATCAGCTAATATTAAATGTCATTTCGAAATGAATATTTACTTATCGATGTATTTAATATCGGAAGGAAGTCCCTATTTAATTGACGTTATTGCCACCGCTACTTCTACGTCTGTTTATCGAATTTATTGTTTTTAACTGAAACCCTTTTAACCCTTTGGACGCCATCGACTGATATATTGGCACTAGCGTTGAGAATTTCCGGATTAAATCCCGTTTCTTTCGAAACAGCTGGTTTTTTTCCGGATTTTTTTTAAACAAAGAAATTTTCCACTTTACTTTTCAACTCTAAACCAATGTGTATTAGGTCTAATTTTCACCTATACCAGGAGAACGCGATATCACCGAGGAAAAGTAAATTGAAATAGATGGAAAGGAGTGACAGTGACATTGATTATTTCTGTAAAAACCCGAAAAAAACAGAAAAAACGAAATATTCATACATGCCCAAAAAAACATTTGATTTTTTCCCACATTTTCAATGCTAATTGGCACCGCAGGTTCAACGCCAAAGACCAATATATACGTTTTGGATCACAGAGCAATATAGACCTGCATGCAATGCATGTGCATATAATCCAATTTCAGTTATGACATTTTGCTGACGTGGCGTGTGGGTTTGACATGGCGTCAAAAAGCTTAAACGCCTTCTCTCTCACATCAAAATGCGACAAACGCGCCGGTGTCTACTAATAGACCACGAAAATAAACCGTATCTGTCAGAAAGACAATTACTTTACAGTATACTCGATGACCACTTTTGTGGCTGCTGACGTGGTAGACATGACAACATTGACAACACACGACCACTCTAGTGGTTCTTGGCGTTCAAAGGGTTAAAAATATACCTATGCTGTTTATTCATTCAATAGACGAAGTATAAATAATCATTTTGTATATAATTTTGGTGGGAAAATGAAACATGACTTAATGCATAATTACATGTGCTTGTAATTCTTCCTCAAAGATATGTAATCAGTTCACATAATAACTAAAATAAATTGATGCCTTATTTCGCCATAAACTTTAAAATAAACTTTAGTAGGTATATTACCAAGTTTGGAACGCATAAGACGTAACGTGGTCCATGAGTTGGGGCGCTGCCCCCACTGCGTAACCCCACAAATGGTGCCACGCCCCCCTTGTGGGGCGCTCTGAAAGTTACTATGAAAAAAAGTTAAAACTACACGCTCTTGGAACGATTTCCCATTAATCTTCCTCGCGAGAATGTTCTTCGCCAGCTTCCTCTGGTATCTCTTCTTCGTCTTCTTTACCTTCTTCCAACCATTGGATCATTAGCTCTTTCGCCTCAGCCCTGCGGAAAAAAGCAATTTATCACGGCTACTCTCAGGAGGAGGCCAGTAAAAACTACTGTTGGTGAAGACTCAAGATTTTTAAGTCCCATTTTAGGACTCTTCTCATTTTTACGGGGCTATCGAGCTTAGGGGCAGTTGGCCGTGTGGTGACGGCAGTAAGAATACATTTATCACCACCCCAACTCCTCCTGCGGGTGTCGTAAGAGTCGACTAAGGGATTTAAGTGCCACTGCCCATTATTTGATAAAAGATTGATGACGGGCAGCAGCGTTATCACAGTGCATACATTACTGCGATCGCCAATCCGCTTGCCCAGCGTGGCGATTATGGGCATTTACCTCCTAATGCTGTTATACGCATAGTTAATAGGAGAGGCCTACGTCCAGCAGTGGACTATCATAGGCTGATGATGTGATGATGTGATCGAGCTTAAAATAGTACAGAGTCACGAGTCGAGCCCTTATTTAAAGCGCTTACTTAAATATCGGTCCACAATGCCATATATAAAAAAGTGAAACTTAATTATATAGAAAAACCTTTATTTCCAAATACAAATCTACCTAGTCAGTCTTCTTGAAGGACTCGAGTCGCTGTAACGTTGTCAAATAAAATAACTCAAGTTTTGACTACATGACTAATCCTTAAAACTGAGTAGAGTCTTAGAATGACAGACTCGAATGATTAGAGACTTGTGAAGAAGGGTATAAGTTTAATACAATTGCGTATGTATAGGTATACAGGGTGAAACATAAGTCGTGAACAGTAATACGTTTTTCTAACTCTATAAACAACTGACGTTATTAATTACTTCAGTTTGAAGAGGTACTTTTAATTATTCCATTAATTTGCCTTAAAAATCCCTTTGGATATCCTAAAGCCAAAAAATACAAAAACATGAACTCCAAACAATACAAAAAAAAATACATAACTTGTCAAGAGTTAGAAAAACGTGTTACTTTTCACGACTTAGTTTTCTCCCTGTATACATGGTTTTAAATTAGAGTAATATTATTTCGCTGCCTGTTTTCGTTACTAATACGTAATGTTAATCTAATACCGTTCAAGTAAACATTTAAAACATTATAAGTTATAACTACCAATTTTTTTAAGGAAGTGGTTAACCACATAATATGCATATCTTTTGGAATTTACGAGATCACTACTTTCCTGTTTTGTTAATAACAGGAAATAGTAATGTCACAGCAGTGAAATTTGTTGATTTATATATATAAATTAGGGTGCTTCTTATTTTTGCAATTTTGTAGGATGTTCGAACCAATAAAGGAGCTCTTTGCTCTCTTGATTGCAATTTTCTAGTTTGTGTTTATAATAATTGACAAAAAAAAACAAATATGGTTTACTTATCAAATAACTAAATGAGAGGGTGCCCCATAGAAAATTGCAATTGGGAGAGCAAACAGCTCCTTTATTGGTTCGAACATCCTACAAAATTTCAAAAATAAGAAGCATACTAATATAAATAGGTATCCTATCATTCTTGTAGATGCTCTTGAGCGACAATATAGCCTAGATACTAGATACTATCTCTTCCTTGGTGCGGACCAAAGACAACCTTTAAGAAAGTAGATTTCTTTTTATTTGCCATTTAGTTTAACGATTCAAAATTGCTCTTTGCTGGGCCTACTTGAGTAAACTTAAACTTGCCCATCTTCAGGCTACGTAACCATTTACTGATAATTTTTTTGGTTATTTTTATCCTGCAATGTATCTAACATCTCACCTCGGTGACTAATATGTTTCCATCCTGCCACTACCTCATAGATGAGCTTTTCACTTTTTAGTTCACCCAATCAGCGTGAAATAAAAAAAAAACTTGATTTTAACCAGGTTTGTGACGACAATTAAGCACTTAAATTCAATAAAAGATCAGTTTTGGTGTTAATTTTCTAAACTATAAGCGATGTTATAAGATAAAACGCCAATCAAGTTTAAATTCCTGCAGATATCGTACTTAATTGTCGTTAAGAACTTGACTGCAATTATTATTTTTTAATGCGACGCTCATTAGGTGTCCCTAAAAGTGAAAATGTCCAGATTCTCTTGAACCACGATAGCCAAGCCTAGATACTCTGTCATCCTCTGTGCCCTCTAGGGACTAATGTCCAACCGAGATTCTCGGCCGCGAACTAAGTTTTTCTGGTCTCTAGGCCGATACAAAATCCATAGTCTCGGTCAGACCTTACTAGGGACATTCACCAACTGGTAGAATAGGAGAAAAGAAACTAACCTCTCTTCAGGCGACACAACCATCTTGTTGATTCTCTTCAGACGCGGCAGGGTAGCCAACATCTCGATTCGGATGCCGGCCTCGTCTTCCTCTCCTCCCGCTTCATCTTCCCCTGTACCCCCCATAAAGGGGCAGTTCTTCATTACAAGCGTCTCCAGGTTTGGCAACACCTGAGAACAAAGTGTCATGAAAAAATATATTAAGGAATCAATTTATCATCATCATATCAGCAGAAAGACGTCCACTGCTGAACATAGGCCTCCCCCAAAGATTGCCACAATGACCGGTCCTGCGCCACCCGCATCCAGCGGACTCCTGCGACCTTCACCAGGTCATCAGTCCACCTTGTGGGGAGCCAATTACTCAACTAAAAGTATTCAGTTTTCTTTTTTTAGCATTGAGCTTCTAATATGGCAATGATTCTGCTCGGACTGAGGCAAATTATTTTCGAGTCAGTAAGTGGTATTATATTATATATATTAGTCTTTCGAAACATCACATATAAAAAATATATCATTGCAATTGTCGTACGTAGTGACCCTGCCTAAGAAGCTGGAGGGTCCGGGTTCGAATCCCGGCGAGGGCATTATTTGTGTATTTATTTATCACAAATATTTGTTCCTTAGTCATATGGCTGTCTGGGCATTTTTCCGAGAAGAGATCCAAAAACTTGTTTCTGAAACAGGTAAATTTTATGTTTTTCCTGCTCAGAATCACAAGCTCTTTCGATCCTACTAGAAGAAAAAAAGTGTCCCAACTTTTTGTTTCTATTACGTAACCGTTTTTCAAACACTTTGTACTGCGGTTACAAAGTGGAGAGCATGTAAAATGTATGAAAAATGTGGGACCATTTTTTTCTTGTACTTTTTACCTCCTTGATTGAAAAAACTCGTTATTCTGAGTAGAAAAAACATTAAATTTACCTACCTTAAAAAAAATTTTTTTTGGATCTCTTCTCGCGAAAATGCCCGTCTATGTATTCTAGCATCTATATGTATCTATCTATTATATAATATCGTCGCCTGGTACCCACATCACAAGCCTTAATTGAGCTTACCGTGGGACTAGGTCGATTTGTGTAAGATGTCCCAAGATATTTATTTATTTATAGACTAATTATAATTACCTTTAATTTCTTCACTTGTATCAATGTTCGCACCCTGCAAGCTCTCAAGTTTATATATTCCAATTTCTCATTAGCCGCACTAAAACCCGTAAGCAAATGAATCGGGTTCCCACGCAGATGCAATATCCTCAAATTTACCAGATTCTCAATGTCTACTAAACTTTTAATTGCATTACCAGCCAAATATAGGCTGTCTAGGTTTGGGAAATTAATACCAGATATATCTTGTATCAAATTGTTACGAAAATCGAGGCACCGCATAGTCGGCATTCTATTTTTGAAATATATTTTCTCTATCTTATTGTCCGCTAATTCCAAAGTGCTTAATTCCGGCTGGTACACATCCTGTACTGATTTTAAATAATTGCCATTCATTATTATGATTTGGAGGTATTTCATTCTGGGTAAAACAGCGGAGGCCAGTAGATTTCGATCCGCTTGTATTAGGACAAGGAAGGGAAGTTTCGAGATGACGAGAAGTTCCTTGTGTTGTATAAGGTTGTTGGATACGTCGAGGAATTGCAAATGTCGGAAGCTTGTGATTGCGCTGATCTCGGTCAGACTCAAATTCGTTAATGTAGCCTTTAGATAAGTGTATCTGTAAAAAGGGAGAAATAGATAAAAAAATTAGGGCTTGTCCATTAATCACGTCATACTGTATAGCGGGGGGGGGGGGGGGTCAAGAAAATAATCACCATAGGGGAGAGGGGATCATCGGACAAATCACGTGTAATTTTTTGTTATTCTCGAATCTGTTAAAAACATTATAAAAAAAATCTTAACTTTTTTATAAAACACTTTTTAAATACTAAGTTTTAAAACTTCGCGAACATTTACCTCGTAGTTGGCAAAAACGTACGTAAATTCTAGTGTTATTAAAAGGACTACTTAAGTTGGGAAAAAATTACACGTCATATTGGCTAGGTGTCCAGAAAATATCACCATGGAACGTGGGGGGTCTAAAACAGCCCAAAATCGTATGACGTGATTAATGGACAACCATACTAGTCGCATGTGGTGATGGGTCGTTTCCGGTAACTTTTGGAACAGGGAACGGGAATATTCCCAAATGGAAACTTTCCCAAGATTGGGAAATTACCGGGAACGACCCATCACTATTCGCATGTCTTCATGCATTGAATAAAGCGATAATGCATAAAGAATTGAAAAATATTGTAGGTCACTCTTGAGAAAAACAATCCGGTATAGCGTGTTTATATAGTTTGTATTGTATTTTGGCCATTTTCCGCAACTCAACATTAAACTTGCCTTTATGAGATTTTATGAGATTCCAACGCTGGCCCAATTCTTGATGGAAACTTGTCATACATCCTTGAATTTCTTCGCAAATATATGCAGGTTTCCTCACCATGTTTTCGTTCGTCGCAAAGCACTTGTAAATATCAAATGATATTTCGTACATAAGTTTTTCAATCTCTCATCGGCACCTACGAGCCGGGGATTGAACCCACGACCGCAGCGTAGCAGCCGTGCGTTTTACCGCTCGACCACAAATGCGTATTTATATAGTACAAACAGTGTGCCTAACATTAAGGTGCATTTAGACCAAACGAGCATTCGCTCATTCTATCACCCACTCTACGAAATCAACGAATTTCGACGAATCACGTTTTATGTAACGAACGAGTTTCGTAGAGTGCTCGTTTGGTCTAAATGCACCTTTACCTGCGGCCGTGAGTTTACTTTTTATCCATCCCGTTAAAACTCACGTATTTGGGTCAAGCAAGGGGGATATAAGCAGGTCGAAATCACCGCCCTGGGGTAGGTACTATTCAATTCAATTCAAATCATTTCTCTTCTGTTCATAGTCACATAACGTACCCGTCTCCCTCAGCGGTTTTGCCAAGAAAGCTCAGTCGCACGCTAATCTCCGAACGATTCAGACGTCTCACAGCATACTCTGGGGGATTGGGGACTTCTTCGGCGACTATTTCTTCAGCGGCTGCTTCTTCTTCTTCGGCCTCTGGCTCCGGTTCTTTCTCGGGTTCTGGTGGTCGCTCTTTTTTCTTTTTTGACTCTTTGGGTGGAGGAGCTTGCACCTTTATCACTTCTTGAGGCTTCTGAATGAGGATCAAAATTTAATTAATTAGGCAAATTTTCATATAGGATCCCGTTGATGGACGCATCGATAAAGCATGTGACAGATGGACTATCTGTTATGTTATACATTTTGTTCACGGAACTGTAAAGATATTACTTAGCCCCAGAGTTGGGTTGAGCAAAAAGCAATTTGATTACTTCTTTAAATTAGATTTGTGTGTGTAATTTAGATGCGTAATCTAAATTACAAAGTACACATACAAAAGTAATTTGAAGGAGTATTCGGATTACTTTCTGCCCATCTCTGCTTAGCCTACTTGCACAGGGTTAGGCAATTATAGTACCGTTTTTATAGGATTAGAAATTTGGTAATCAAAGAAGCAGTCGTCGACAACCTTTCTCATGAGGACTAGATATTAGGAATTTTAACGAGAACGTCAACTTTTTTGATCTAGTCTAAAACCAAATAAAAATGGGTCACTTTCTTTTTTTCTTACTGTTGAGTGAATATGCAAATAAAAGTATGTACTTTAAATTAAACGTTTTTATTTTGATAGTTTCTTAATGAGTTTAATTGCGCCCCTGCTATTAATTGCTTATTCGTCGTCCTCTTCCAAAGAAGTTGTATCATCACACTCTATACCGACATTTACATAACAAATACATCCACTTCGCTATGAATTTTGTGGTCTTTTTTTTTAATTATAAATTATGATTATTATATTTACCTCATAAAACTCCGAAGCCAGTGACACGCATGTGTGAACAAAAATATTGTACTCTATTCACGTATCACAAAAATGTTCGTATTTCTATACCCCTGCCAATACTGGTATAGGACTAGAAAACTTGATTTATGCTAGGAAATAAGGTTACCTACTTTGATTACGTATGTGTAATTGGCATTGAAGTTAGATTTCGTTGTTTATCACAGACGTGTCATCAGCGTCGAACTTGTTTATTTTAAAATGTACGTTGTCCACAACTCAACATAACATTGAAAATGTATAGCATGCGTCTACGTTAATAGAATAAACCGGCACATATTTCAGGCACTTGGGCATTTAATTCTTTAAATAATGCGATCGATATTCCATGCAGGTAGTTGTGAAGAAATTTAACGTACAAGAAATGATTCATCTTTGCAATGGCAAATTAGCAGATACAATGACATGGTGGAAATCACAAAATTGAAACAGTATTATTACCTGTACAACTATTTTTTCATCTGGTAGACGAAAACGGGATTTCAACATTATTAAATATATAAACACGATAACAGCTGTGAAGTGAATCAATGGGTAATCAAGTTTTGGCAGATGACGTGTTTTTGACGCGTTCGATATTTTATAAGGAGTTTTATTTAAAAGTCGTTTTATTATGCGTTGTCCTGCGGCCTAGCACATCTTAGGTTTGACTGCAACTCTCGGCTTTGTCGCGGCTACTCGTCTCTTTTCAATTCTTAATACCTAATATTTAAAACCTGCAATAAAGCGAACTATTCTGTTCTCATCTTGCTGTGTCGCATCAATTCACATAGTTAGGTCCATCATGTGATTCGTATTGGATACGTTTATAATTATTGTCTTTCGTTGTACCCAGACAGTTGTAAATAATTAATAAGACAATACGACGCCTCAAGCATTTTTTTCCATGGCTTGGTCATGTTTTTCTTCAAGCTTTTCCAGAATTCGTTTTTGATTCGATGATTACCTTTGCGATGTGTTTGATGAAATCGTCGTGTCCTATACAGGGTGCCCGTGAGGAACCTGCATAATTTTAACCATGTATTTCTTAGCCCAAATGAAGCGAAAAAACATTAGAACTTTACGAGAAATTTGCAAAAAAACCTGTAATTTATAATTGATTTTAATTTTTCTTAGAATTTTACATTTTACTAATTATCAATTTCGTCTCATATTTACATCAAACAGGCCTTTCGCCCTAGGTCACAATGAAAATAAATTGTACAGTTTTGTAAATATGAGTTAAAAAAAATATGTTTTTGATATTAATTCTGAAACTAGGCGAAATACAGATTTCATTATCTGAACACTATTACGAAATATAATTCATCAACATTTTGAAAGTTTATACATGACATTTTAGCCAAATATATGGATCTCATTGTTAAAATTATGCGGAAACCTCGCCTGCATCCTTGTACAGATTAAAAAAAAAAAACAAAAAAAATTCAAACCACGCTTAAACAAACTATCATTGTTCCAGTACGCGTTCAGCACCAACGCCCCAGCAATGTCTACACCCCAACAGCACATAGAGTACATCCTCACCAAGAAGGTTAAACCGCTCAACCTTCGCCTTCCGAACCACGACAAGACCAAGTGCGTGTTAAAGGTGTGCGGCCGCGAAGAGTACTTGCTGGGAGAGCATCCGCTGATCCAGTTCCTCTACATACAGGAGACGCTGGCGAGAGCTGAAGTCCCTCAAGTGATGCTGGTGAACTTGGATAAACTGTCGTTGTCGGGTGAGTCATTTACTTCAGTTCATCCCCTCCTGGCAGGTCGAATCGCTCAACATTATTTACTACATTCATCGGTCACCTTTTGTAACCGTTATAATGGCGGGACCAGATCCTGAATTCTATCGATTCATATTGCATTATTTAGTACTGAATTAGTACTATTTGGTACCTGTTGTAAAAAAAATTAGTACCTCTTCTATATCAAAATTATATTTCAAATAGTCTGGTCCCGCCATTATAACGTTATAATGGCGGAACCAGACAATTTCAGATTCCTTGAATTCTGTCAATTCATATTGCAGCCAGACCATTTGAACCAGACTACTTCAAATATAATTTTGAAATGGAAGAGGTATCAATATTTTTACAACAGGTACTTACCAAATAGTACCAATTCAGTACTAAACAATGCAATATGAATCGATAGAATTCAGGACCTGGTTCCGCCATTATAAGTATTATAACGTTATAATGGCGGGACCAGACTGATTGAATATAAGTTTGAAATAAAAGAGGTACTAATTTTTTTACAACAGGTACCAAATAGTACAAATTCAGTACTAAATAATGCAATATGAATCGATCGAATTCAGGATCTGGTCCCGCCGTTATTACGGTTACCACCTTTTTTTGTTTGTTGTCAAGCAGGAGACAAAAGTTGTACAGTTTACTAGAAGACATTATTCATCACGCTCTACTATAGTCCCTGAGATCTAGGAATGAACGTTTGACAGTTATAAATTAACTCTTATTAATGTAGAAGTCACCATTTTCAGGTAGAAAAATGGGCTCATATATCATCATGGCGTCGATTTTAGTGACAAATGAAAGGCATATTTAAACACTATTTAAATTAGTTAGAGAATCGACCTATTACAAAATAGGAATTGTACATTGAATCGACACATGCAATTGAAACTTTACTCTAAATTCTAACAAATATTTAATTACAAACAATATTTTATTGATAGCGTGACTATAGGCATTTTTCTTCTTTATTAATAATTGCAATGGGTCTCGGTCACGATACACACGTAGTAATAATAGTAGGAAAAATACAGCATTAACATTCCAAGGAGTTTCATTGATCGAAAAAACCGGCCAAGTGTATATCAATCTTACTGTCTGAGGGTTCGATACTATAGCCACATGATTTGAGTTTTCTTAACACTGTCTCACATGACGTGTTTTACGATTGTCGGTTCCTTTATTTTTATCACGTAAATTGAAACTCGGATAATTACAATTATTATTTTTTATCTTAAATTAGATTTAGGCTTAAGGTTTCATTCTTCTAAAATATTTTTAGAATTGCGTTTATAGAATTTGAACATGATACATTTAATACTATTAAACGTGACAGTTTTGGTGTTTTTCTTAACACTGTCTCACACTTAGCGTGTATTACGTATATTGGCTCTTGCCAAACTTTCTGTTTTTAAGCGAACCGCATTCTGTATTCATATAGATTTTTGAGAAAAAAAGGTTTATTTGTGATTTATGTGTAATGGTTTAATTTTTTCATTTTAAGACGCGGTACTCCGAAAAAACTTGTGCAAAGTTGGACTTTATCCTTAAAAAAAAAATAGATTAAAGTGCAACTGTAATAAAATAACAACCATGGCAATGCGGGAATTATTCATACTAATGCAGGGAACACCGGTTTTCCTGTTTATCACTTTATTCTACAAATGGAATAAAAACAACACTTGACCATTGAAACAAGCGAATTTATTAATAGTCTTGCCTTACTTAACTTTTTTCAAAATTACACCATCATGAAATAATTGTTGATTATTTTATTATTAGCTTAATAAACCGTTTAATTTTTCACCTCCAATTCAGCCTTAAATGGCTCTTTAAAAAAGCTAGTAACGGTTAGATAAAAACATGACACGATCAAATAAATTAGGTATCTAAAATCCACGTAGTTCAGTGACAGAATCAGTTGAATTTGTATGTGGTTGGTTAACCAATTAATGTTTTAACTACCAGCACAAATAATGGTTATAGTTGCCGATTGCTAAGAATGAACTTTGTCAATTATATGTATTAATCCTTATTAATATGAGGATAGGACTCACCATTTTTTCGATAATCTTAACGTCATATATAAGGATTATAAGGCTCATTTCTAACCTGTCAAAGACTTACATTCTTAGAAATCGGTAACTATAGTTTACGTTTATTTGTATACTTAAATTAAAAGTATACATATATCTTTCATAAGTATTCGCAACAAAGTGTATACAGGCGAAAAAAATTGTACACGTAGGAGCAACATTTGTAAAAGGCATTTTGCGTTCTATATTTCAATGATAATGAGTATCTCTCAGTAATCACCATGTCTTGGTTTTATTCTTGTCTACTCATCATCGAATCAATTGCCTATGACCATACTACTTGTGCTTGACAACAATAATGAAACTAAACAATCAGTCGTATTTTATCTTCTTACACAATATCTTCGACAACAATCTCCCTAACAATTTATAAACAATTTTCATAATCGCATAGATTATAAATAAAATCACAAATAATAAAGCTATTATCACTAAAGCGACATCTAGCGACGAGGCATGCGACGACGTATTCAGCCTCCGTGGGAGAGAAGGCGGCGCGGTGCGGTGTCGCGCTACGTACTCCGTCCAATAGATGGCGCTATCCATAACTGGTAGTGGGCGGTCGTGCCACAGGCGAGATATGCGTTTGGCATTTGATTGCATTCTGAAAATTATACGTTTTGTTGAATTAGACTACCATTTACTGTGACTGAGATACTGTTTATACTTTAGACTTTCAATCTTTCTAAGCTTTCGTGGGTTAACTCTAAATTTAAACTGTGGATTTTCGAAAAAAACAACGTCAGTCCCAAACAGTTTTTAGCGCTGACGCTGCGTTCTCGTACTGTTCTCTGAAGAAAGGTACACTCAGCAATGGTTTACCGCAGTGGGCCTCTTCTTACACACTATTGTACCTACGTATCTCATAATTTACTTACTTCTCTGAAGTGAGCTCTCTAATAGACGCCTCTAAATTGTAACTATTTATCTCCGCGAAAAACAACGTCAGTCCCAGCCCACTCTCTCGGGTCGACGCCGCGTTCCCATACTGGTCCCCGAAGAACGGTACAGTCAGCACTGGTTTACCGCAGTGGGCGGCTTCTGACATGCTCAGCATTCCACCGTGGGTAATGAATGCTAGGACCTTTGGGTGACCTGGAAACCAAGAAACAGATCTATTAAACTCACATTTGCCACTCGCATAGTTAACCTTCGGCATACGAGGTGGGTATGGCCATTTTCTCCTAACAGATTGAGTTTGGGCAGGTAAAAAAAATACGTGTCCCTTGGTTTAGACTACTCTATAACTATAACATATATCAAAATGAATCAAATCGGAGTCGGACAGTTGGGTACCCTTCATTGTAAGTAACAAATACCTACTTGAAATAAAGCTCTTATCTCAGTTCTGATTTAATACTGACATAAGAGGTTGCCAAGAGTAGTGACAGTTTTTATAGTGAGTTTTGCTTGTCAGCCGACGGTATTAAAGTAGAACATTTCAAATTCTCTTCTTGTCTTTGTCGAGTCTTCTTTCAGCAAAATATCCTATCTACGATATTTAAGGTACTTCCCCTTCTATGTCCCATAACTTTGGGACGCCCTGTAAAAGGGGAGGACTGGGATATCGTATAACCATATCGATATATAAAAAAAAAAACTTTGTAAATCATTCAAATAAATCAAAACGTATTAAACGTTTCTAATTAACGAATATGCTTGGCTAAACAATGGCATTACTAATTACACGATTATCGTCATATTAATTACAGATAAATTGGTTAACGAAACTGGGGTCAACTGAAACATTTGATGCATTTACTATTCAAATATTCGTTACGGTGAAAATGGAACATATATTTCACCTTATCCAACTTGACTATAGTGAAAATGCCCCGACCCGTGTGCAAAATCGTATAGATAAATACTTAAATACCTATACCAAAGTAGAATTCAAATAAAATGTAAACAAATATGGCTGAGTTTACGACATATCGTGAAAGGCGACCACAGATTTACTTTTACATTAATACTAATAAATATCAATAATTTTACCTAAAAATGTATGTGAACTCAAGGTTTAAGTTTTTAAGTGGGTAATGAAAACTAGATTGTATTCTAACAGTGTGTGATTCTGATTATGGAGTAATGCAAGTTTCAATGTTTGTTTTTTTTCTACTGACGTATTATATACATTTGTCTCATAGTTGCTTGCCCCGGGTGACATTATTAGAACTAGATTTAAATACTAACTTAAAATAACAAACTAAAACTAAGACTACATATCCTATGTTAGATTTTAGTTGATATACCCTTCTGGATATCTTACATAATGTAATGTTATAGAAAAGTTTGTTCACAATATTACCGCAGAAACGTAGGTACAGGTGCAGTGCAATGCACTACGTTTCAATACGTTTATGTTCTATATTTACCCGTTTCTTTCACTACAGAGTGCTATAAATAACTTGTATATTCTATTGTGGTTAAGGTTAACGTATTTATTATTGAATCTGCCTACGTATTTCATTACCTTTCATCATATTATTTCGAGTAACTTGGTGCCAGACGGATCGTCAAAATTATCACCCGAAAATAAAATTAATTCAAGAACAGGCAAGCCGCTATAGGAATTCAGTGGATTTTCCACACCCAGAACTGAAGTCAATAAATTACATAATAATACCGTTTCATTGAAATCGGTCAGTATGGGAAAGTCTGAAACTATAAGACATACATACGAATCGAACCCGGTTGTTATGAAAAAATAAACTTACACTATTTCTATTCAGATATCGTTTGTGTAGGTCTTAAGCAGTAAATGTCTTTAAGAAACATGATGTCTAAAATGAATGGAATTCATTGTTTTTACGTACTTCAATTTATTTTACTAGGTGTTTAATTGTTTATTGTGTAAATCTTAAGAAAAAAGTTTTTTTTTCATATTTATCAACGTAGTTATCCTTGTTATTAAAATTGATGACATGGTTCTTAAGAACAGATACTGAATAGGCTACTTGACTCATATCAAATTTAGTGCAAAAAATTATTATTTTCAGTAGTATTTATTGAAAAGATCAATATTTTTCGATTACGGTGTATTAAAAGTGTTTGATGGGTAGGTACATATTTTTTATTGAAAAATTTGTTTTATTTTTTTTTATTTCCTACTCTGAAAACGGTGTCGGCCATGATGTGACGTCATAGGATCTTAAACTAACTTCATGTCGAATCTAAAAGTATTAATAGACGTTCGAATGTGGTCCACTCCGCACCGCGAACTTGGTGCGCTTCCTAAGTGCGGTCGACTCGCCACACCATCGCACCGTTCAAAAACGGTCCAGTGCTTTTCGTGCTACTAGACAGTGATCACGTCGATATGCCTCCGATTTTATCCAAAAAAGCTAAAATCGCGTTAGTTGTGGCAACCATCGTCGCTACAACACCAATTAATAGACAGAAAAAAAAAAAAAAAGAATGGCCAAAATTGTATTTAAAAGGCAGAGAGTCATATAGTTATATGCGACTTATTAGAGACCTCGATGACGAAGATTTTCGTACATATTTTCGCATGAATTCTGATGCATTTGCTGAATTGCTTGGAAAATTTTCGAATTTTTTGTTTACTTTTAATTAATTACCTACAATTAAAGCGCGGAACGGTGCGGTGGCGCCGTCCACACGAGCGAACTTGGTACGGACCGCAACAAATCCTGTGGGAAAACCATCTAACCGACCGCACCGTCAATAATAATAATAATGTCAGCGGACCGCTGAACACACCATCGAATTTGGTACGGAACGGACCAAGTTTGCGGTGCGGTGCGGACCATATTCGAACGTCTGTTAATACTTAAATGTTTGTTTTCGGTTTGAGTGACGTCACACCACAGATAATCTAAGCATTAACATGGCTAGTATCGTTTTCGCGCGGTAACGAAAGTTTAAATTTTAAGTTATAATTTTGCGGTTTTCTAGGTCGTGAAAAAATATATTTATATATTTTTTCTGTTAATCAGACAATGATTAATAATATAAGACAAACTTTAAAAATGGGTGAAGTAGCCTATTCATTGTCGTACCGCGATTATTACCAAAACGGGAGGACGAATAGCAACAACATTGATTATGCTAGACTTGAGATTGGTATTGAATTGCGTTTACATTAAATTAACACTCTTAGTCGTCTCTCAATACTTGCTGAGACGATAATGACGAAATAAAAACGCCGAATATTTACCCCTATCCCTGGGGCGTCCATAGAATTCGATTACTTCTCCATAGAATTCGATTCGAAGCCTTTCCGGCGTGCTTAGCCTAGTTTAAATTATGTGTAACCTATTTTTCGTCATACTGACATTATTTCAAAAGCTACTTGAAAGCATGTGAAACATGACCAATCATCCAATGTTTCGAGGTGATTGTGGTAATGTTGTGGTTTACGCCGAGACCATGAATGCTATGTAGGAGTATTATTTATAAGTGATTATGGTACGTTCAACAAATCGTAAGGTTTAATGTCCCTAGTTTCACCAGACTCGGGTATACGAGTAGGGATGTGATTTCTCCAAATCCCATTATTATGTCGGGGTTATACCCGTTCGATAAAAAAAGGGTTACAATAAAAATATTATAGAAGCGGGTTACGTCGGGCTTTGGCCGAGGGTGCTCCGTTCGATAATTTTTTTTCTGTTCCCGTACTTTTATTTGTCATTTACAGGGTCGTGAACACACCTTTAAGCCCTTACGCACGTCACTCACCTTTTTTGACCTCTCTTAAACAAGGGTTGCTTAAAATTCTATAATAATTATGTTTGAGTCTCAAGTTAGTTATAATTATTAATAAAGGGCTACGATTTTCGGGGATATCGATAAACATTCCAAAAAAATTATAAAAGAAAAACCTGTCGAATTGAGAACCTTTTCCGTTTTTTAAGTCTGTTAAAAATGATTGTTTTCTTATACAATTTACAAAAAACTTACACAAAATATCCAACTGTGGTAGCCAATTGCTGACAAAAATTTTGTCGTTCTCTTCAGGGAAGCTATCGTTCCCCCATTTCCATATAACTTTCTGCGGTATCCTTGAAAAAGCTTTGACGAATTGTCTCCGCTTGTGGTCAGACATCGAGTGTGACCGTAGTAGAGACCCGAAACTGACGTAGATGACACCTTGGTCTGCGGAGGCCAGGAACTCTTCTATGTCCTAGAATTAGGAAGTTATTTTTAAAGTTAATCTTATAATTAGTTATGTCCCTCTTGATTTGAGGATCATCACTTTTTTATTAATTATTAAAAACGCGAGTCTTATATAGCCAGCCAATCATATCCTTAAAATGTTGTCAGTTAAAAAATTTACACCCTGTATTTCTTACTAGGCGAGATGCATATGCACAAACACAGGCGATTTATGCGATAAAAAATATCCTACGTCCTTTCTCGAGTGTCAAACTATCGCTATACCTAATTTCAACAAAATCGGTCCAGAGGTTTTATCCTGAAGAGGTAACAGACAGACGGACAGAGTCGGTACCTCTGAAAAGCGTTGTACGGATTTGGACGAAATTGATAGCCAAACAAAGAATAAATTATTAAGATTTTTAACGCGGAAGACGATAGAACTTTGGGTTAAAAGCGATAAATTATAAATTTTTCCACTCCAATTTAGTCGTCATTAAAGACTTGCTGAGTTTTCTGAATATTAACTTTTTTTTACAAATATAACTAACCTTTGGAACTGGCTTAGGTTTCTGTATATGAATCCCAGCGATCTCCAATACTTGCGGGCCCATAAGCCGCCCTCCCGTTATCGAGTGATGCTGGTACAGGAACATCATCGCCATCCTTTCCTTCGCCATTTTCTCTAAATCCACAGGAAATTCGGGAAGATACTTTGCGAAAACCTCTCTTATGTTCTTCTCTAAGTTCCATTTAAGATAATTTTGAATCAAAAAGTCGATTACAGTTATTTCAACCCTTTGCAACAGTGACGGGTTGCTTCCAGCGTTAAAGAAATAATAAGGGTCTGTTGTGACGTCATACGGTATTCCCATTCTCGAGTAATGCATAGGTAGCATTACGTGTGAGGTTATTCCTATAATCGGAGCGTCGAACATCGCCGCCGCGTATGCGAATCCGCAGTCGCTCATGAACTGCTCCACAAATATCACGTCATACTTCACTCCTCTAACAAAATGCTCTTTAACATTTTTATGCGTAAAGAGATTCTCGCAATCTTTCGCCGTACTGCCAGGACCCGTTTCGAAATGTCTATATATGTTGTACAATTGCACGTACCACGAGCTTAAGCTTTCGTAGTATTCTAAGCCAGCTGTTTTAATGACACCAGGTTGATACGCCTCAAGGTTAATGAACTCTAGCCCCGTCGTGGGTTTTTTGTCGGGAAAGTTATTCATGACGGTGACTTTGTGTCCTCTTTGAGCTAGCTCTCTGAACAGGGTGTTTAAGGCCATGTAGTGGCTAGGTATGGGTATGGATACGATCACCAGGATATTTAAAGCGGTCGTGTGATGGATGGCTAGTAGGGCGAGTAGGACGCGCGACATGGTTGACGTGCGTGGTCGCCGCATGTCTGCGAATGACTGAAGCTTTGCGTGAGGGCATGGACATTGACTTGTTAATTAGTAGAACTCGGCAGAGTTGGTTGAGTTGCGGGTGCATCTATGGATTTATAAGGCTTGATGGAACGCTTATACTTAAAATAGCAATTAAAAGTTAACATGTACAATATCTAGAATTACCCGCGACTCTGCTTTCGTGATTGGATTTTTTTTGTATTACGGATATTATGTCATGTCATAATGGCAAAAAGGGTTTGCCGGTAACCTCGATCTCTGAATCGGCTACCACAGTACCTACATAGACACATTTTAGTAATAATGTATAAACTGACTTGTTAAGCCAAAAAGCGCTATCTCAATTGGAGTATTTTTGAGATATCTACTAAAAAGGTAATATCTCAAAACATACCTACACTAATTAAGAATCTCTTGTACAGTAGCCATCAGATATATCGTAGCGTCCGAAGCGTTCAAAAATATCTGAACACGCCTTTATTGCCAGAGCGATAGAGTTGAGTTCAGATATTTTTGAACACTCCGAATTCTACGGTATATTTGATGGAGAATAGGTATTTCTCACGATCCGTATGTATATGTTTTTCGAGATAGTTTGTTTTTTTCTTTTTGGTTTCTTTTGAAATTTCTGCGCTATTTTTTTTTATTTTAAGTATCTATGTAAATAGATAGGATGATATGTAGTCGATAACAATGTTAAAGAGCTGAATTTGAAAATGTTCATCTAAATGATTGTTTTCTCCGATTAAAACAACCTTGACAGCTTCACTCTTGCATGAGATGTATTTGACCCGATGCATGTAACTATAGTTAATTGCGATATTAACTAATTGCCATAGCGAACCTATTAATTGGTCCAAAGAACTGATAAGATAAGGTTTATTTGCCAGTTGATAAGTATTAAACTTTAAATACATAACCCGTTGTTCCCAATTAGACGAAACTAGGATTTGGTCGCAAGGGCATTGCCCTACCTATGTTTGTAATCGGATTCACGTGAAGCCATCATAAATATATAAGTACCTACCTATAAACGTATTTCAGCACATTTATGTAGGTTGATAATTTGGCGCAGGTCAAATGAAGGGTCCACGGAAAGAACATGTCTAGTCAATTCAAATTACCGAAGGAAAAACCACCTTACGTTTCACAGAATCGTTGCCCTGATTTTTTTAAGCACTGGACATGTTTTTTCCGTAGACCCTTCAAATATTCTATGGCACTGGCATTGGAGTAAGAATTAGATTTATTGTATCGTCTTAGGAATCCGGTTATTTTGATTACGTACCGTAAATACCACATAGCCTTTAAACATTTACAAACGATATTAGAAATCAACCTGCTTTCCTATGAAAAATTACACATGGCCGGAAACTTCTCCTTCTGAGTGTATTCGGGTCACTGGCATAGGAGTAAGATTTTTCAAATCACAGAGCCAAACATTTTAATGTTCAGCCGTGTGGTGACGGCAGTAAGAATACATTTGTCACCACCCCAACTTATCCCACGGGTGTCGTAAGAGTCGACGAAGGGATTGAAGTGTCACTGTCCATTTTTTGACAAAAGATTGATGATGTGCCCATTATCAATCCTCGTCATCATAGTGGACAAACTACTGCGATCGCCAAGCTCGCTTTGCATCGCTTGCCCAGCGTGGCGATTATGAGCATTTATCTACTAATGCGTCTATACGCATAGTTAATAGGAGAGGCCTACGTCCAGCAGTGGACTGAGATAGGCTAATGTGATCTTTAAGTTTTGTGACAGTTTCACCTACAATTTGGTAGCAGCACGAATCGAGACAAGTTGGTTTTAAGTTTTTAGTGTGTTTCGGGACTCAGATATTTAGACATCAGGTTGTTTTTAATTTATATTTATATGACAATATGTGTTTTTAACATTGGATTGTATTGTGTAATAGGGTGAATATCTGAGCGTTTCAACCGCCTAATTTTGGTGGCATCATTTTTGCCGAAGTTTCTAAACGTCTCAATGTGATACTTCGTCATTTGTATAAGGTACCGTGCCTCCTTCAAATGACAAAGTAGCAAATTGTAACGATTAGAAACTTCGGCAAAAATGATACCACCAAAATTCGGCGGTTGAAACGCTCAGATATTCACCCAATAGGTTAATTTGAATTTAGGTTTTAATGAACCGGAAACAATCAGCATAGTTGTAACTTTTTCTATAAAAAAATACACATGACATGACCCGAAACTTGCTCCTGAGTCCAGGTCATTGGTAGTAGTAAGATTATTCAAATACATTTCTCTTTGTCACAGTCGGCGACTCCCGGTACCTGGTGGAGTCAAGAGGGCGCCTAGCCTCCGAGCCTCCCTCTGGCACGATGAGGAAGAAGCACCAGGAAGAGTACCTGTCTTCGTGGAGCATCGACAAGAACTACACGTGTGTTGTGCATAGCGTGGGAGGACTCAACGTCGACACCAACAAATTCGTTGAGGTTTGTTGTTTTCAGTATAGATGGTGCTTATACGCACTAATGCGAGAAGTGATTTATTTCTTGGCAGATCGAAACTTCGGAGGGCCATCTGTGCTGTAAAAAATGTGTATGTAATGTATTTCTAGACCAGTACTTATACTCTGTTTGGTTGGGTGTTTAAAAAAAGGTAAACAATCTTGCAGTATATTTTTATTGAAAACTACGAGTAGAAAATAAGTTTTAGCAAATATACATAATATAACAAGAAAATACAGCAATTTACATTGTTTTTGATTCATTAAGTACCTAGTTTAGATTTTTATATGCATTTTTCAATAAAAAGATACTGCAAGATTGTTTACCTTTTTTTAAACACCAAACCAAACAGAGTATAGTCGGGTCATAAGTTCTGTCACACAAGTTTTTTTGAATTAAATTAAATCAAGGCAGAATTATATCTAGATATCCAATATTATACAATTGATATTATACTTAAAGTACAATTGATGGGTCTTATGTCTTCGTTATGTGTAGTGTAAAGTATGTTTCACAAAAAAAATAGAAATGAAAACAGAACGAAAACGAAACTTGTTGATGTGTAAAGTATTTTTATTGATAATTATAACAGCTAAAATTTAATTCTCAAACAACTAAAATGTATCTATCTATTTGTGTGATATTTTTTATCATCTAATTCTGTTATCTTTGGATGTCAATGACTCGACAGCTCATCGAGTAAATTGTTATTATTACGGAACACAAGTTAACACACATAAATTTTCTTTAAATCTATTGAAATCCGATTTATATCAGCCACAAGGTGCGACATATCTAATTGCGTTTCCTGTATTTTCTGAAATAATAACTATAGTATTATATATTATGATCATGTTACTTTATTTATCACTTATAACCGGATAGTTGCTTTCAAACTATGCATACATTTTGCTTGCATGTTTATATTTTCAAAGGTAAATTAAATCGTGTTAATACGATATTATGTGAAATGTGCTATGCTAACAAAAGGATAAACTGTTTGAATATCTGCTGAATATGCATACATTGTCTATATTTTCGTAAACAGGAAAGTTATCAATAAAACTAAGCAAAATACCATATTATTGATACAATAAATGAACTTGAATTAGTTGCTATAAATATTTAAAAAAACCTGCGACCATATATATCATGGACGCCTAACGCCAGCTCAAAAATGCCCCCAAAACCAATTGTTCAATTGTGCCAAGATGGGCATTGTCAACTAAAATTCAGGACCGAATTGAAAGCCAATTTCGAGGGTTGGGTTAAAATACGAACTATATGACATTAACGTCCACTTGACAAGTTTTGTTAAAGTTTTGCACCCATAGTTTCGACCCCTATTAATTGTGTACCTACATTTTATTTGCAATCGACCTTTATTGACATTTCATACATGTTGTTGTGTAATACAAAATGATTATGTTGTGTTATTGATTTAATAACACCAATACAAATATGAAGGATGTGTTGTTTTGTATGTTATGTCATGTTACCCGTCGTGAATCTTTCACTTAATGGTCTCATCGGAAGATCAGCGCTGGCTCACGCCAGCAACATGCTGAGATGAGACCATTTCGTGGCACCTTTTCTTTTTCTTCATATTGTCATATCTATTTTGTCCTTGTGTGTATGTAATGTGTGTCACGAATAAATTATTTTCTATTTCAATATCCCTCATCATCAGGTGGTCTGCCAAGCCGGCATATTCCACGGCGGCAAGCCAATCTGCGAGCCCCAGAAAACCACAATGGCGCCCGTCTCAAACGAGGGTGTAGCCCGCTGGGACCAAGCCCTCACCTTCCCTATCAAAGTGCTCAACATACCACGCATGGCGAGGCTTTGCTTCGTCATTTATTCCACTTCCGAGGTGTATAAGAGTAATAAGAGCAAGAAAACGAAGAAGGATACTACCAAGGTTTGTTAATTTAATTATATTATGGCTATTTCTTTAATCAGTGTGTGTTGCCAGTGATGACATACGGTACTGAAACGTGCCCGCTTACAATGGGCCTCATAAGAAGGCTTAAAGTCACCCAAAGGGCAATGGAGAGGCTAGGAGTCTTTGCGTGATCGGTTTAAAAATGAGACCATCCGCAGCAGAACCAAAGTAACCGAAATAGCTCTCCGAATCGCTAAACTGAAGTGGCAGTGGGCGGGGCACATTGCGCGTAAAACCGATGGCCGTTGGGGCGGGAAGGTTCTTGAGTGGCCGCCACGTACCGGAAGGCGTAGCGTGGGTAGGCCCGTGGGTAGACCGCAGGAGTCCGCTGGATGCGGGTGGCGCAGGACCGGTCATTGTGGCAATCTTTGGGGGAGACCTATGTTCAGCAGTGGACGTCTTTCGGCTGAAATGATGATGATGATGATGAATGTGTAATGCGTATGTGTAGTGCGCTGGATCCAAATTCTTACCTTCTCTATCAAAGAACTCAACATACCACGCATGGCGAGACTTTGCTTCATCATTTATTCCAATTCAGATGTGTATGAATAATTAAACATTCAGGGCTAATAGTTGTTTCAAACTAAGGAGTAAGCTTGTCAAACCTGCTTTATTGAAATCATTTTGGCAGCGAGGGACGTGCATGTGCTATTTTGGGGGAGACAATTAGCCTCCAGAGTACATAGGTAGCAAGCAAGTTGCCAATCGCCAGTAGGCCTCTCCTATTAACTATGTGGGCATTAGGAGGAAATTGCCCAATACCCTGGACAAACCGTTTGGTGATCGCGTTAATGTGTTCGCTATAATGAGCTACTGCCCATCATCAATCTTCTTCTTCTGAGCCTGGCTCTTGTCGGTGGAGGATTCCGTTTGTTGTCCTGCCATACGTATTTACTTATATTTAAATTCTATTTCCCCAGGACGACATAAACAAGCTAGCATGGGCGAACACAATGATCTTCGACTACAAAAACCTGCTCCGCACAGACGGCGTGACGCTCTTCATGTGGACGTACGTCGCGGACGAAACGCAAGACGATAACATGCTGCTTCACCCGCTGGGGACCGTCGTCTCCAACCCGAGCACGGACGAGTGCGCCGCGCTGCAAGTGCGCTTCTCCGAGTGAGTGCATGCGTCAGCTGTTCATGATTACTGTAGGGCCTCCGCAACAACATGCTTCACCCGCTGGGGACTGTCTCCAACCCGAGCACGGACGAGTGCCGCGCTGCAAGTGCGCTTCTCCGAGTGAGTGCATGCGTCAGCTGTTCATGATTACTGTAGGGCCTCCGCAACAACATGCTTCACCCGCTGGGGACTGTCTCCAACCCGAGCACGGACGAGTGCTGCGCTGCAAGTGCGCTTCTCCGAGTGAGTGCATGCGTCAGCTGTTTATGATTACTGTAGGGCCGCAGTTATCTTAACTCATTTGGACTGAGACCAGTTCGGATAACATAAGTCGCTTTTTTGGGACGAAACCATACTAAAATTACACTTTTTAGTCTAACAGATTCTGAATCGTGAACAAAAAACTGTCTTTGTCGCACTAATGAGAAAGAGTGACAAAGACAGAAAACCTCACGCTACTGAGCTTTAGCGATTGACAATTTAGCTATGCACTCGGTTTAGATACTAGAAATGTCGCTTTTTTGAGACGAAATCATACTAAAATTACACATTTTATTAGTCTCTTTATTATAATGCGACGCGGAGGAATAACGCTCCATGAAACAGATGTGTTTCGACACGCTTGATACCAGTATAGTCGTCATCGGATATATTAAAGCGGCCAGGGTGCTCGAAAATATCTGATCAGGCTTCTATTGTCATAGCCTTATAGAGCTTATCAGTGGTCGCTCCGATATATTTGATTGTGATTGTTCAGTCACCACATGGGAATGTTGGCCACTTGGACGAGTGCATCGCGCTGCAAGTGCGCTTCTCCGAGTGAGTGCATGCGTCAGCTGTTCATGATTACTGTAGGGCCTCCGCAACAACATGCTTCACCCGCTGGGGACTGTCTCCAACCCGAGCACGGACGAGTGCGCCGTGCAAGTGCGCTTCTCCGAGTGAGTGCATGCGTCAGCTGTTCATGATTACTGTAGGGCCTCCGCAACAACATGCTTCACCCGCTGGGGACTGTCTCCAACCCGAGCACGGACGAGTGCGCCGCGCTGCAAGTGCGCTTCTCCGAGTGAGTGCATGCGTCAGCTGTTCATGATTACTGTAGGGCCTCCGCAACGACATGCTTCACCCGCTGGGGACTGTCTCCAACCCGAGCACGGACGAGTGCTGCGCTGCAAGTGCGCTTCTCCGAGTGAGTGCATGCGTCAGCTGTTTATGATTACTGTAGGGCCGCAGTTATCTTAACTCATTTGGACTGAGACCAGTTCGGATAACATAAGTCGCTTTTTTGGGACGAAACCATACTAAAATTACACTTTTTAGTCTAACAGATTCTGAATCGTGAACAAAAAACTGTCTTTGTCGCACTAATGAGAAAGAGTGACAAAGACAGAAAACCTCACGCTACTGAGCTTTAGCGATTGACAATTTAGCTATGCACTCGGTTTAGATACTAGAAATGTCGCTTTTTTGAGACGAAATCATACTAAAATTACACATTTTATTAGTCTCTTTATTATAATGCGACGCGGAGGAATAACGCTCCATGAAACAGATGTGTTTCGACACGCTTGATACCAGTATAGTCGTCATCGGATATATTAAAGCGGCCAGGGTGCTCGAAAATATCTGATCAGGCTTCTATTGTCATAGCCTTATAGAGCTTATCAGTGGTCGCTCCGATATATTTGATTGTGATTGTTCAGTCACCACATGGGAATGTTGGCCACTTGGACGAGTGCATCGCGCTGCAAGTGCGCTTCTCCGAGTGAGTGCATGCGTCAGCTGTTCATGATTACTGTAGGGCCTCCGCAACAACATGCTTCACCCGCTGGGGACTGTCTCCAACCCGAGCACGGACGAGTGCGCCGTGCAAGTGCGCTTCTCCGAGTGAGTGCATGCGTCAGCTGTTCATGATTACTGTAGGGCCTCCGCAACAACATGCTTCACCCGCTGGGGACTGTCTCCAACCCGAGCACGGACGAGTGCGCCGCGCTGCAAGTGCGCTTCTCCGAGTGAGTGCATGCGTCAGCTGTTCATGATTACTGTAGGGCCTCCGCAACGACATGCTTCACCCGCTGGGGACTGTCTCCAACCCGAGCACGGACGAGTGCTGCGCTGCAAGTGCGCTTCTCCGAGTGAGTGCATGCGTCAGCTGTTCATGATTACTGTAGGGCCTCCGCAACAACATGCTTCACCCGCTGGGGACTGTCTCCAACCCGAGCACGGACGAGTGCGCCGTGCAAGTGCGCTTCTCCGAGTGAGTGCATGCGTCAGCTGTTCATGATTACTGTAGGGCCTCCGCAACAACATGCTTCACCCGCTGGGGACTGTCTCCAACCCGAGCACGGACGAGTGCGCCGCGCTGCAAGTGCGCTTCTCCGAGTGAGTGCATGCGTCAGCTGTTCATGATTACTGTAGGGCCTCCGCAACGACATGCTTCACCCGCTGGGGACTGTCTCCAACCCGAGCACGGACGAGTGCTGCGCTGCAAGTGCGCTTCTCCGAGTGAGTGCATGCGTCAGCTGTTTATGATTACTGTAGGGCCGCAGTTATCTTAACTCATTTGGACTGAGACCAGTTCGGATAACATAAGTCGCTTTTTTGGGACGAAACCATACTAAAATTACACTTTTTAGTCTAACAGATTCTGAATCGTGAACAAAAAACTGTCTTTGTCGCACTAATGAGAAAGAGTGACAAAGACAGAAAACCTCACGCTACTGAGCTTTAGCGATTGACAATTTAGCTATGCACTCGGTTTAGATACTAGAAATGTCGCTTTTTTGAGACGAAATCATACTAAAATTACACATTTTATTAGTCTCTTTATTATAATGCGACGCGGAGGAATAACGCTCCATGAAACAGATGTGTTTCGACACGCTTGATACCAGTATAGTCGTCATCGGATATATTAAAGCGGCCAGGGTGCTCGAAAATATCTGATCAGGCTTCTATTGTCATAGCCTTATAGAGCTTATCAGTGGTCGCTCCGATATATTTGATTGTGATTGTTCAGTCACCACATGGGAATGTTGGCCACTTGGACGAGTGCATCGCGCTGCAAGTGCGCTTCTCCGAGTGAGTGCATGCGTCAGCTGTTCATGATTACTGTAGGGCCTCCGCAACAACATGCTTCACCCGCTGGGGACTGTCTCCAACCCGAGCACGGACGAGTGCGCCGTGCAAGTGCGCTTCTCCGAGTGAGTGCATGCGTCAGCTGTTCATGATTACTGTAGGGCCTCCGCAACAACATGCTTCACCCGCTGGGGACTGTCTCCAACCCGAGCACGGACGAGTGCGCCGCGCTGCAAGTGCGCTTCTCCGAGTGAGTGCATGCGTCAGCTGTTCATGATTACTGTAGGGCCTCCGCAACGACATGCTTCACCCGCTGGGGACTGTCTCCAACCCGAGCACGGACGAGTGCTGCGCTGCAAGTGCGCTTCTCCGAGTGAGTGCATGCGTCAGCTGTTCATGATTACTGTAGGGCCTCCGCAACAACATGCTTCACCCGCTGGGGACTGTCTCCAACCCGAGCACGGACGAGTGCTGCGCTGCAAGTGCGCTTCTCCGAGTGAGTGCATGCGTCAGCTGTTCATGATTACTGTAAGGCCGCAGTTATCTCAACTCATTAGGACTGAGATTAGGTCGGATGATAGAAATGTCGGTTTTTGGGATCAAATCAATCTAAAAGTAGATAGTCACATGAATGCTGTACAACCTCCATTATCTGAAATAATTTGGACTGAGTGAATCTGAATAGTTAAGTTTCTAATCGCTCACGCTCAGTAGCGTAGATTTCTCTTTCTGTCACTCTTTTTAGGGTTCCGTAGCCAAAATGGCAAAAACGGAATCCTTATAGTTTCGCCATGTCCGTCTGTAGGTATGGCCGTCTGTCCGCAGCATAGCTCAGTAGCCGTTAATACTAGAAATCTGCAATTTGGTACAGGTATACATATTAATTATGCCAACAAAGTGGTACATTAAAAACTAGAAAAAGAGTTTTTTTTTCGGGTACCTCCCCAACTGGTGAAGTGAGGATGTTTTTTTTATTTGATGTAATCCTATAGTGTATCATTGAATAGATAGATCTCTTAAAATGAATAAGGGTCTTTAAAGAATTTTTTTAATTCAATATTTTCGGAGATAATCGCTCCTGAAGAAAAAAAACCGTCCCCCCCCCTCTAACTTTTGATCCGTAGGTCCAAAAATCATGAATAATGGGCTTATAGAATACTTTAAAACAAAACTATTTCGAACATAATCGGCCCAGCCGTTTTTGAATAACTACGGCGGTTTATTTATTAGTGCGACAAAGACAGTTGCGTTTCATTCGCGACTGATCGTTATCGATTGGCAATTTGGCTACGCATTTAGTTCAAATAATTGGACGAAATCGTACCAAATTTTCACAATTTAAAGTGTCTTTATTTAACATTTTTCCTTTTTCCAGCTACGACTGCTCCTACCAAATAATGTTCCCGTCGCTGGAGAAAGTCAAAGAACGTGCCGACTTCGCCGAGAACGGATCTCCCGAAGTCGTGGCGCGGGTGGCCCGCGATTTGGACTCGCCGCTTTATAAAGACCCGCTGTATGAAATGCATGAACTTGAGAAGAAGGATATCTGGGCTTCAAGGTTATTGTTTTGTCTATTTTCCGTCACGTTATTAAGTAGAAAAAATAAACATATAGACATTTAAACACAAAATTAACATGAATATAAAAACCTAAGTGCCACAAAATGGCCTTTATAAATTGATGATCAGAATCTCTTAAGTGATTCGGATAGGACGTGCTAGGCTACAAGTTTTTACTTGTCCTGTCTAAAGAAGCACTTAGAAATTTGCCAGAAAACGGTCAAGTGCAAAAATATGTATTGAAATCTTCTATTACATTTATATAATATATCTTCTATACTGCAAGCATTTTTATTAAGTATCTAAAAGGAACAATTTGTTTTTGTTTTTATACAATTTAAATATATAATCATTACAAAAATAAAGCCAAATAATTTAAATATAATCAAAACTAACAATAATTTATAAAATAAATAAATTATCTTCTATTAATCTCTTATTATGTTACAACGTTGTTATAACAAAAAAAATAAGTTCACTCGGATATTTTTGAGCATTTTTATGTACATCTTATTATGCTTTTGACTGTACATGGATGTTTGGTTGACCCAATTGCAAGGGTTCAAATGGGCTCAAGTCTTACAAATGTTCTTCAGTCATTCTAATTCATGTGTTCATCCCACAGAAAATACTTCCGCGACGCAGCCCCCCAGCTGCTATCCAAACTGCTTGCCTGCGTGGAATGGGGCGAGCAAGCCGACTCGGCCAGCGTCGTACACATGATGTCAGAATGGCCCGCCTTGCCAGTCGAGTCGGCGCTCGAGCTACTCGACTATGCGTACGCTGACTCGTCCGTGAGAAGCTTCGCTGTCAAGTGCCTCGCTAAGATCACGTGAGTAGTTACTTCTCCAGCACTCGAGTTACTACTCCCTAGCGAATAGCTTATGGACTCAGTAGCACATGATGTCAGAATGGCCCGCCTTGCCAGTCGAGTCCGCGCTCGAGCTACTCGACTATGCGTACGCTGACTCGTCCGTGAGAAGCTTCGCTGTCAAGTGCCTCGCTAAGATCACGTGAGTAGCAGTTACTTCTCCAGCACTGTTACTACTCCCTAGCGAATAGATTATGGACTCAGTAGCACATGATGTCAGAATGGCCCGCCTTGCCAGCCGAGTCGGCGCTCGAGTTACTCGACTATGCGTACGCTGACTCGTCCGTGAGAAGCTTCGCTGTCAAGTGCCTCGCTAAGATCACGTGAGTAGCAGTTACTTCTCTAGCACTCGAGTTACTACTCCCTAGCGAATAGATTATGGACTCAGTAGCACATGATGTCAGAATGGCCCGCCTTGCCAGTCGAGTCGGCGCTCGAGCTACTCGACTATGCGTACGCTGACTCGTCCGTGAGAAGCTTCGCTGTCAAGTGCCTCGCTAAGATCACGTGAGTAGCAGTTACTCCTCCAGCACTCTAGTTACTAGACTCCCTAGCGAATAGCTTATGGACTCAGTAGCACATGATGTCAGAATGGCCCGCCTTGCCAGTCGAGTCAGCGCTCGAGCTACTCGACTATGCGTACGCTGACTCGTCCGTGAGAAGCTTCGCTGTCAAGTGCCTCGCTAAGATCACGTAAGTTGCACAAATACACTTAGTGAATAGACAACGTGTATGTTGACTCTTCCATTAGAAGTTTCGCTGTCAAGTGCCTGGTTAAGATCACGTGAGTTGTTTGTCCCTTTGTACTGGACTTGCACATTATGTCAGAATGGCCCGCCTTGCCAGTCGAGTCGGCGGTCGAGCTACTCGTGAGAAGCTTCGCTGTCAAGTGCCTCGCTAAGATCACGTGAGTAGTTACTTCTCCAGCACTCTAGTTACTACTCCCTAGCGAATAGCTTATGGACTCAGTAGCACATGATGTCAGAATGGCCCGCCTTGCCAGTCGAGTCAGCGCTCGAGCTACTCGACTATGCGTACGCTGACTCGTCCGTGAGAAGCTTCGCTGTCAAGTGCCTCGCTAAGATCACGTGAGTAGTTACTTCTCCAGCACTCGAGTTACTACTCCCTAGCGAATAGATTATGGACTCAGTGATACATGATGTCAGAATGGCCCGCCTTGCCAGTCGAGTCGGCGCTCGAGCTACTCGACTATGCGTACGCTGACTCGTCCGTGAGAAGCTTCGCTGTCAAGTGCCTCGCTAAGATCACGTGAGTAGAAGTTACTTCTCTAGCACTCAAGTTACTAGACTCCCTAGCGAATAGCTTATGGACTCAGTAGCACATGATGTCAGAATGGCCGCCTTGCCAGTCGAGTCGGCGCTCGAGTTACTCGACTATGCGTATGCTGACTCGTCCGTGAGAAGCTTCGCTGTCAAGTGCCTCGCTAAGATCACGTGAGTAGTTACTTCTCCAGCACCCGAGTTACTACTCCCTAGCGAATAGCTTATGGACTCAGTAGCACATGATGTCAGAATGGCCCGCCTTGCCAGTCGAGTCGGCGCTCGAGCTACTCGACTATGCGTACGCTGACTCGTCCGTGAGAAGCTTCGCTGTCAAGTGCCTCGCTAAGATCACGTGAGTAGTTACTTCTCCAGCACTCTAGTTACTACTCCCTAGCGAATAGCTTATGGACTCGGTAGCACATGATGTCAGAATGGCCCGCCTTGCCAGTCGAGTCGGCGCTCGAGCTACTCGACTATGCGTACGCTGACTCGTCCGTGAGAAGCTTCGCTGTCAAGTGCCTCGCTAAGATCACGTGAGTAGGAGTTACTTCTCCAGCACTCGAGTTACTATACTCCCTAGCGAATAGATTATAGACTCAGTCATGAAAACGCTGACTCGTCCGTGAAAAGCTTAGCTGTCAAGTGCCTCGCTAAGATCACGTAAGTTGCACAAATACACTTAGTTAATAGACAACGTGTATGTAGACTCTTCCATTAGAAGCTTCGCTGTCAAGTGCCTCGCTAAGATCACGTGAGTAGCACTTGAGTTACAAGACTATGTAATTGCTGACTTGTTCGTGAGAAGCTTCGCCACCAAGGGCTTCGCCAAGATACACACCCTGATCTAATCGGTAATGCAAACTGTCTTTGTCCCACTAATAAGAAAAAGTGGCACAGAGAGAAAAGTTAGCGATTAGCAACTTGGCTTCGCACTCAGGTCTTCTTATTTTGTCTGTTTGATTTATTCGTAATTCATTTTTACGTTCTATACAGAGTGTTTTTTTTAAGTGGGACAGTATGGGGAAATCCGAAACTATAGAAGATACAAAGAAGCTATCTTAGGAGACATTAGGTATTTTTTTAAGATAACAATTTTGGCATTATCAAAATTTTGGTCAAGTGCGAGTTGTACTTAAAAATTAATAATATTGATAAAAAAATTTTTTGACGCAGATCGACGTGATTTCATGCGTAGACAATTTTATTGTATTGGATAAAAAAAATCTGAACAGCAGAAGTTAGTCAAATTTAAGAAAATCATTTCTCATATTACATCCACTGTGAAGTGTCTACTACTGCAAGGTCAATATTTAAAAAAGTATTACTTACACTTTTCGAACACGACATTTGAATTTGGAACGTTTCATTTAAGTTCAAAAGGATTTTAATAAGTTACATGTCGCGAGCTCATAAAGAAAAAAATAATGAAAATATCCAACGAAATTCAAAATACTAATAGATAGGTAGGTACTCAATGGTCATTTCAAATTTAAAGTTTTTTTGTAAATTATTAAAATTCTTTTGAACTTAAATAAAACGTTCCAAATTCAAATGTCGTGTTCGAAAAGTGTAAGTAATACTTTTTTAAATATTGACCTTGCAGTAGTAGACACTTCACAGTGGATGTTATATGAGAAATGGTTTTCTTAAATTTGACTAACTTCTGCTGTTCAGATTTTTTTTATCCCATACAATAAAATTGTCTACGCATGAAATCACGTCGATCTGCGTCAAAAAAAAAATTATCAATATTATTAATTTTTAGGTACAACTCGCACTTGACCAAAATTTTGCAAATGCCAAAAGTGTTAACTCAAAAAAATACCTAATGTCTCCTAAGACAGCTTCCTTGTATCTTCTATAGTTTCCGATTTCCCCATACTGTCCCACTTAAAAAAAAACACTCTGTATACCGGTATCAAAATCATTATTTCCCTAAATCCTGTTTACCCAAGTCTACAAAAAAGTTCACGCCATTAATTGTAGGATGCTTATAGCATTCAGCAATTAGTGACATAATGGATTGGGCATGTCTGGCTCTCAGCGTTATTTTGGGCAAATTGTTTGCAAATTTTGGGCTCATTCTAGTGCTTTCTGTAATGGTTGGTCATTAATCAAAAATTCCTTCTAACAGGGACGAAGAACTCCTGCTGTACCTGTTACAACTCGTTCAAGCACTGAAACACGAATCTTATCTTATGTGTGACCTGGCATTGTTTCTCCTACAACGCGCTTTCAACAACATGACTATTGGACATTATCTCTTCTGGCATTTAAGGTTAGTATACATTAGAGAATATTGAATGATCGTGGGAGTAGTGTAAAAAGTCTTAAAATAATTTGTCTAATTCCACCACTCTCACATATTTCGGCACTGTATTCGTGTATGGTCACTGGAAAAATCTTGTGCTATGAAATGGCTGCAAAAATATGTGACACGCTCTTATGTCAATAGAAATAAGATGTGTCAGATATTTTTGCGGCCTTCATAGCGCAACATAGTATTGCCGGGGACTGTACAGTTTAGATTTCAAAATCCTAAAGTTCCCTTCGAATCTAATTCGGGTGCAAAATCTTGTTCAATTAATATTTACGGCTTGTAAGTGGCCGTATAAATATATCCGCCAGATAATTATCACTATCCTTTCACCCATACATAGGCATATTTCCATAGGCAATAAAAGAAACGGACCGCTAACATGTATCTGACAAATAATTTTTATTCGGTCATGTGGTCTGATGGTTCAGGGCCTTATCGCATTTTCCTGTTATACATTATTTCAGATCGGAAATGCACGTGTCGTCAGTAGCGATACGCTTCGGATTGGTCCTCGAAGCTTACTGCCGCGGCAGCCAAGACCACGTCGACACGCTAATGCGACAGATCAACTGTTTAGACAAACTCAAGTGTAAGTTGACTCACTAATCAATTTTTTTAAATTTGAAATAGGCTTACTCATGGCCACAGACTAGCCAAGTAGGTATTCATTCGCGTCGTATTAGTTGAAAAACAAGGGTAAATCAAAATTACTCATAATATCCCAGTGCAAGGAGCATTTCGGTCTAATAAGACTGTTTTATACTCCTACCATATCTATGACCGGATTATTTGATACGTACTTTGACGATAGGGCCTATGTTTGGTAATTTTCCGGTTTTGAGATTAAGTTTATTTTATTTGAGCGCACGTAAATTGTTTGCTGAGATCGCGAAACGTCTGGTTGACGTAACTAAAGACCGAAGAGTTGGCGACTTCCTCGCACAACGCATCAGGATTGCGATACAGCGAGGAAATGCTGCCAGCATCCTCGGTACAATGCCACAAGGGCCAATTTTAGATATAAGTTAGGTTAAGTAGATTAGTTAGATTTAATCTATGTACCTACATAAATTGTAATTTGATGAAATATTTTCGGCTGATATTGGAGTAGAGCGAGAGCCTCCTTATGATGGTTAACAATGAAGTCACAACAAATACTTGTTTCCAGGGGTAAGTCTACTCGCGCGCAAGAGGAAAGAGATCGGCAAAGCGCGCGCCGCAGTCATGACGCTTCTACAAGAGGAGCACTGCCGCGAAACACTCTGCCAGTTCGTGTCGCCCCTTAACCCCAGCTTCGTGTGCAAGTCCGTTCGGTAAGCCTATACCTCGCAACTGCTTATAAGCTAACCCCTTTATTCATGCTGAATCTGAACTGTGATACGATCTTTATTTCAAGTAGGTTTTTGTTACTTTGTGAGTTTTTGTTGTTATTTTCGAAAAAATCCGAAAAACACGAATTGTTTGGAAAGAAACGGGATTTAATCCAGAAATAATCAACGCTAAGCGGGCGCTCTATCGGTGGGAGGTAGGGTGTGTCCATATTGTACGTTAATACTATGAATTATACTATGGGGAAGGTGACGTGTAGCATGATACACTGTAAAAACGGGACCATAATGGTGCTCTCTTGTGAACAAAACAGACACGACGACATTTATAGCTCATAGCTTACTTGCTCGCGGCGAGACTAGTGCCTAACCGCCTTGTTCATAAGCGTCTCCTTACTTAACAAGCCGCTAAGTATTATTTGTCCCTTTCGGGCTTATAGATCTTACCGGTTCTTCTCGGGTCTGTGGTGTAAAGTAAGAACTAGAAGTAGTTTGCTGGTGGTAGGACCTCGTGCAGGGTCCGCCCGGATAGCTACCACCGTCTTACCCGTTAACCTGCCGCTAAATAACAGTGTTTGCACTGCTGTGTTTCGGTTTGGGGGTAAGGTGTAATTATAGAGGCAATCCATCAAGTCCTCAGGGTAGGCAGCGCATAGGCGATTTTTTGATCACTATGTCCATGGGCCCCAGTTCCTATTTTCCATCAGATGAGCTGACAGCTCAGTTGTCTACCTTCGTCACATAAAAAGTTTTATTTTTATGTGTAAAACTTAGTCCATTCAAAAGAGTTTGTTGCTATTCCAATTTGAATAAAGAATCATTTGACTTTGACTGAGACATCGATAAGACCGAAAGGAACAGCCAATATTTAGCGGCTTGTTAAGTTACGAGACGCTTATGAACAAGGCGGTTAGGCACTAGTCCCGCCGCGAGCAAGTAAGCTATGAGCTAAAAATGTCGCCGTGTCTGTTTTGTTCACAAGGGAGCGCCATTATGGTCCTGTTTTTACAGTGTATCGTGCTATGCGTCACCTTCACCATAGTATAATCCAGAGTATTAACGTACAATATGGACACACCCTATCTCCCACCGATAGAGCGCTCGCTTAGCGTTGATTATTTCCGGATTAAATCCCGTTTCTTTCCAAACAATTCGTTTTTTCCGGATTTTTTCGAAAACGGGCATTTTTACTTTTTGGTGTACCCAATTAGCGCGAAGTTAAAAAACCTTAATTTCAGTCAGCTTCATAACGACAATTAAGTACAATAACTTTAGGAAGTTAAACTCGATCGGCGTTTTTATATTACAATATGGCTTATAGTTTGTAAAATGAACACCAAAACCGAGATATTATCGAAATTTAGTGCTTAATTGTCGTTACGAAGCTGATTGAAATTAAGGTTTTTTAACTTCGCGCTAATTGGGTACACTGAAAAGTAAAAATGCCCAAATAACAACCAAAACTCACTAAGTAACAAATACCTACTGGAAATAAATACCGTATCACAGTTCAGATTCAGTACTGATTTACGACGTTGCTAAGAGTAGTGACAGTTTTATAGTGAGTTTTGATCGTCAGCCGACTATTTATATCGTCGCTTGGTACCCACATCACAAGCCTTAATTCATTACCGTGGGAATAGGTCGATTTGTGTAATTTAATACAAATACAAATAATTTTTATTGCATGGTTTTGGGTTTAAAAAGGTGTTGGAGTTACAAAAATTCTCCAAAGTCTGCCTTACAAAGACGTACAATATTTTTTGAAAATATCTAAGGCTATTTTCATTTTAACAATAAGTATTGTTGTACAGTCACCATAGATATATGAAAGAGAGAGATTTGTAACGAAGCGAAATTGTAATGAGTCTCGGTGTCTCCGAGGTCGGGCCTTTGCCACGCTGTGATTGGCTAAAGCGCTACCATATGATGCGGCACTAGAGAGGAGGCTACGTCGATAAATTATTATCCATAGATATTTGATAAGGCCGGAATATTAAGAAAAACATTAAAATCGATCTATCATTTAATAAGAAATAAATACAGATTAAAATATCGCATTAGACGATGTATCTAATCTTTATAAACATTATGTTATCCGTCGCGTCCTTGTTAGCGCGAAAATACCGGCCGTCCTAGAGCCCAACGGTCTGGCCAGGGATGACGGCAAGAGGCCTGACGGAATGACGCTGGTGCCCTGGAGCATGGCCGGCCGCTAGTTTGGGACGCCACCTGCGTTGACACTCTGGCGCCGTCCCATGTTTCGGTCACCAGCGTTGCTGCTGGCGCCGCGGCATCATTAGCCGAAAGTCTCAAGCGCCGCAAATATGCTGCTTTAGGAACCAGCTTCATATTTGCGGCGTTTGGTGTGTAGACTTTGGGGCCATGGGGGCCAAGTGCACATGGACTTTTTAAGGATGTAGCGGCTCGCCTAAGAGAGACCTCCGGCGACCAGAGGGCTGGCCAGTACCTTGCACAGCGTTTAAGTATAACTATACAACGGGGGAATGCGGCCAGCCTTCTGGGTACCTTGCCCACTGACGGCGATTTAGGCCAATTTTTTTATTTATAGGTAGTTAAGTTAAGTCCTTATATTGTTTGTTTTCATTTTATGTCGTTTAATAATAAATTAGAAAACTTTTTTCTTACTTTCGTGTCGGATCTGGTTTGTAAATAATAAACTACAGAATGTCAATTATAAACATATATTTGAATATGAACAAAGCAATTTATTAACGACATTATCTTAATTGTGGCTGGGAATCACATGAACAAATAATTATTTAGACGGTGGTACCCTTAATAAATATAATGTTATCAGCCGTTTCCGCGATGGTTACATATTTAAATAAAACAATTTCAACCTTTGACAACGGTTATTGTAAAAGGCTCAAAATAACATAATACGCGATATAATCTATATACACGGTGGAATTTAATCGGTGAACAGGAACCCATTTTTCTAATTCAGTAATCGATGGCGGTCACGTTTATGTAGTACTTAAGTGGAACCAAGTTTTTTTTTAGTATAACAAATTTTTATGTTGAAATTAAACTTTAATTAAAATTTATTGTCACCCTACTAATGGTTTAGTCTGAAAAGTTTAATACCTCTTTTAAAACTATCAGCCATGCATCGCTCTTATTTTACATAGGAATAGAGTCTATCGCAAAAATTAAAGCATGTGAGTGGTTATTGCTCATTTATGTTTTAAGTTTCTATGGCTGATAGTTTGAAAAGAGGTATTAAACTTTTCAGACTAAACCATTAGTAGGGTGACAATAAATTTTAATTTCAACATAAAAAAATTTATGCTAAAAAAAAAACTTGGTTCCACTTAAGTACTACATAAACGTGACCGCCATCGATTACTGAATTAGAAAAATGGGTTCCTGTTCACCGATTAAATTCCACCGTGTATATTGTTTTATATATACCGCTGGATGCGGGTGGCGCAGGACCGGTCATCGTGGCAATCTTTGGGGGAGGCCTATGTTCAGCAGTGGACGTCTTTCGGCTGATATGATGATGATGATGATGATGATATTGTTTTACCTTTATGAAGATAATATATTGATACAAAGGTCAAAATATGAAAGAAAAATTGAATAATATAATCAAATACATCAACAATTTATCGACCCTATTTGTCATCGGCACGGTCAGTCGTACCTCTAGTTCGCGGCCTGCTCGTAGCGGCCGTACCAAGAAATGACAGGACGGTTGTGAATATCGCTAGCAATTGGATACATTGCACGGTCACTTACCAAATTGCAACTTGCTTGCTATTCTAAGCCGTCAATGTAAAACGCACATACAATTTGTCACTGAATAGTTCAACCAATTGGTACGCCCAAGTAAAATCATTATGACATTTATATCAGCGGTTTGTTGTTATATATTATTTGTAAAATTACGTGGTTTTGTCAACTAATAACTAAAAAAATCAATACTTTCATGTGGTACGTGACTCAATAGTCCTTGAAATGTTTATTTACACTCCTATTTTTACAAGAAATAACGGCACAATTCGGCATTATGCGGATATGTCCGAGCTCATCCTGCAGTCGCGGGTAAGTTGCGACTGGCTCATAGGGCGCGCATCTGTCACACTATAAAGGCCTATCGGCCATAACGCTGCGACATGTTCCATGCCACCGTTAGCTATCTATACTGATCTGTGACAGTCACGGACTTTAATTGATAAGCCACCTGTCACTGTGCGTATTTTAGCCCTGTAATGCAAATCGGGTTTAGTCGTTTTTACTCGTAAATCCTAACAAAGGAAGTAAAGTCATCGTATAATAGAAGAGCAAAAACTATATTTCTATCTTTATCATTGTGCGTTTATGAACTGTCACTAAGGTTCGAATTTCTTAACTAAAATGTTAAATGGCGAACTTGACATTACATTCAATGCACTTAGCTTTATAATTATAACTATGACGTATTATCGGAGGTGATCGTCAGCAACTCGGCACAAACGCCATGTTAGCGTAGTTTTCTGCAAAGAGAAAGGTGTCGAAAGGTGACATTACCATGGTTACGTAATAACAAAAAAGTTTAACCAATAATAATTGATCCATATTTTTCCGGAAGCTGACGTTACTATAGTTACGTTATAACATCCGCTTTAGTCCTGAGACGTCAATCTAACTTCAGAGCCCAGATGGTAATTTGACTGCTAAGCTGCTATGTAGGAATTTTCGTTCTCTTTCCTTTTAACGGCTGTCACTGTCAGATATTTTTTCAAAGTTAGAATTTCAGTCAGAAACTATCATCAAGTCTCTATTAAACATTTGTATGGCTACTGACAGATTATAGGATTAAGATAGACTGTCAAACGTCTATCTACCATATTTCCACAAAGGTTACATAAGTATTCAACTAACGTCAACTAGGAGCTGTGACGAATTATAAAAAAGACAGCAATAGCATTTGTCTCTGTCAATGAAAAAAATAATCTAAAATTGCCCGATAACATGATATGGCTATTTATATAAATATCTTGACTTGAAAAAATACCTCGCCTATTAATGTCAGATAAATCATGGCATCCGATTTGAATAAAACATGATTAAATTACTAAACGGTTTTAGACAAATCTATGAAGAACTGTCGTTATCCAGTTTCCTCTAGGAACAACGACATCTAGCGTCTAATAATGGCCGATGGCTAATTCTTAATTTTCGTCGACGAAGGAATTTTTATTATGTCAACTAGGTTTGACATACTGGAATTTTGACGCAACAAAGATTCGTATTTAACTGACATATCATCGGGGAACATCGGTCATGTCGCGATCGTGCCTACTAACGAAAAATACCGAACCCATAATATTACACGAATTGCATCCATTGCCAAGTGGCCTATCAATTAAAGTCCGTGACTGTACAATTGAACACAATATAAAATTTATGACAATTTCTCTAACTTGACTAATTTTGTAAAAAGTCATTGACGTTATGTAAAATGATACAAGATATTTATTTATTTATTGTTGTAGTAGTCTTCTTTTACTAAAACACTTTTATTACCAGGCCCGAAAAATGCAAAGTAATGGACAGCAAGATGCGCCCCCTATTGCTGGAGTTTGAAAACGTCGAGCCCGGCGGACCGGATATCCGGATCATCCTGAAGATTGGAGATGATCTGCGCCAAGACATGTTCACGCTACAGATGCTGCGGATCATGGACCGGTTGTGGAAGAACGAGGGATACGACTTCCGGTATGCTAAATCTAATTAATGTATTTTGTTTTTCTATATTCTATTTTGTATTTGTATTCTATTTTTTTTATTGTATAATTTTAGTTTCATGACGCATTGGTGTTCAACTGTAATGTCATGTAAAATGTTGTTTTAATAAAATAAAAAAAAATCATCAGCCTATCTCAGTCCACTGCTGGGGCCCATTTCTCAAAAGCTTGTTACTTGTAATACAAGTGAAAGTCTCTTTTTGACACTATTAACTCGATAAGGACTTCCGCTTGTATTACAAGTTACAAGCTTTCGAGAAATGGGCCCCTGGACGTAGGCCTCTCCTATCAACTATGCATATAATGTGCCCATGAGGAAAGGGAAAAAATTCAACAGCGGATTTCTGACCTTTGAAGTTAAAAATGTCATATGAAGTTTTCTGGATTCAGTCTATTTTAAGAGAAAATTAGATTTTTTCTTAAAACCGTTTTAGACCGTTACGCTATGATAAACGCATTTTAGGAAACGATTTTGTCACCATGTTGTCTTAGTCTTGTCACACTTAATTGACACACATCAAATGAACAAAAATATCTTTAATTACCTAGCAAATGTAAAAAAAAAAACTTTAAAGTGCATTTTTTGCGATAGTTTGATTAATAAAATCCTTTTTTTGTGTAGGTATTAAGGCATTCAAAACATTAAAAAAATACTTTTTTTTTGCAGATTTAACCAAAACTTATATAACATTTTTTGCTTCTTTTAGTCTCAGGAATATGCTGTTAGAATGTTTCCCTCTCCTCGTGGGCACCTTGTATAGACGCCACGCTGGGCAAGCGGATTGGCGATCGCAGTAATGTGTCCACTATGATGCCGCTGTTGCCCATCATCAATCTTTTATCAAAGAATGGTCAGCGACTCAATCCCTTAGTCAGCTCTTTTAACATCTGCGGGAAAATTTGGGGCGGTAACAAATGTATTCTTACTAGAGATGGGCCGACTAGGGGTTTTGCCGATTAGTCGGCAATGCCGATAATAGTCATTCGGCAATTTTTCGGGTGCAATCGGAAATGTTCGTTTCGCTTCGCCCGATGCTCCATGTGATGACGCGTTCATGTTGGTGACAAGTTTTGTTTAGGTTTTTGTGTACCGGCGTATTTCGTTCGAAGTATTCAGAAAACAAATAGTTATTTCCGTAATAAACCAAGATCTGGGGCATTTGTTAGTAAGATTTCGTAGGAATTATCGTGCTGAATATTCGGCATTTTTTGCCGACTAGTCGGGAGGTGTAAATTTAAATTTAAATAATGAAATTTAATTAATGGCAGACCCATGGACAGAGTTGACCGTTTTAAATATTTAGGACATGTCGTTGCGGTTGATCTCAGAGACGACCTTGATATTGAACGGGAGCGAAGGGCCCTGTCGGTGCGGGCAAATATGATCGCTCGGAGGTTTGCAGGTTGCTCCAGGGATTTCAAAATTACCCTGTTCAGAGCCTTTTGTACGTCCATGTATACTTGCAGCCTCTGGGTGAATTATACGCAACGGGCCTATAGGGCTCTTCGGGTCCAGTACAATAACGCGTTCCGGGTGATAGTGGGACTGCCTCGTTTCTGTAGCGCATCAGGGATGTTTGCGGAGGCGCGAGTTGAATGTTTTTATGCAACAATGCGCGGGCGCGCCGCATCCCTGGTGCGCCGGGTGCGGGACAGTCCCAATACCATTCTGAGAATGATAGCTGATAAGCCAGATTGTGCCATTATGTTGCACTGTACGGGATTGCATGCTCCCACTGGCAGTATTTTGTGGTAATGCTCAATTGTAATTGTCTCGCTTGTAAATACCTACATATGTGTCATGTAGTTACACGAAATAAATAAATTTATTATTATTAAATGGTGCCGGATAGTCGGCCCATCTCTAATTCTTATTGCTGTCATCATACGGCCTACATTTTAGCAAAAAGGGATAAAAAATGTGATGTGATTTATCTTTATTTGTTAATTTCAGATTGAACCCCTACAACTGCATATCTATGGACAACGCTGTAGGAATGATCGAGGTAGTGGATGATGCAGAAACGGTCGCCAACATCCAGAAGCAACGTGCGCTGTTCAATGCTGCCTCCACCATGTCGAAGGTCAATCTATTCCGTGAGTATGCAGCTATGGTTACTTAGCCATCTTAGAGTTCAGAGATACAGGTCATAATTATTTTCGTTGTCTTATTTCATACACTCTGTCACGCTTTTAGTTTCGACTTAGTATACACGGTGTTACGTCAGCATTACGAAAGATTTTAATGCTGGATTCCTGACCATATTTAGAGTCTTTAATGTTATATAAAATTTCCTGGATTCGGCTTGGTTTCAGAGATAATCAACCTTTTTTCGAAATAAGTTTTTCGACGTAACTCGTCATTTAACTTCTTTTGGATTACAATGCTACCACAATGTGTTCTAATATTACCTATTAATGGAATTGACATTAGGTCTCATAATATTTTTTGTTTATTTTGATGTCTAGAATGCATAGTTAAAATCTTTCGCAATGCTCGCTTAACACCGTGTGTAAAAAAAAAATCCGGTGCACTTGTATTTCTTTTTCCGCTTGATTTTAATCCATACATTAAAAATTGGAAACAAAACATCATCGCATACAAAAATCACAACTGTGTCAAGTTCTTTAGTGACACAAAATCAGACAACGAAAATAATTTTAACCCATACTACTGCTCTTTAATCTTAATCCCTAGCACTCCAAAGATTTTTTAAAAGGCTGCGACCAAATATAAACATGGACATCAAACCCAAGTTCAAAAATGCCCCCAAAATCAATTGTGCTATTGAGCCCAGATGGGCAGGACATTTCTTAACAGCGGGCATATATCGGCGCAACATATTAACAATAAGCAAATAGAATGTAGCCAATCAATTTATGCGGCTTTTCTAGGCGAAAAAAAGCTTTTGATCCTGAACAGAAACAGGGTTGAATGGCATAAAAAAAAAGTTTATCAAAAATTACCATTTCCTAGCATCCTGTACGATTTTTCCAAAGTGTTCAAGCGCCAATTTTCATTAAGTTATATTATAATCGAGGGAAGGTCTTCTACGACCATTTTCGCGTAGCACCTCTGGATCTGGTAGCTGCCCTCACTGAACCAAAAAGAATTTCCACTTTGTAGAATAACCTTTAACCTTGGCCGTGTGGTGACTGCAGTAAGAATACATTTGTCACCACCCCGACTCCTCCTGCGGGTGTCGTAAGAGTCGACTAAGGGATTGAAGTGTCAAAAACCATTATTTGATAAAAGATTGATGACGGGCAGCAGCGTCATCATAGGGGACACATTAATGCAATCGCCAATCCGCTTGCCCAGCGTGGCGATTATGGGCATTTACCTCCTAATGCGTCTATCATCATCAGCCTATATTAGTCCACTACTGGACGTAGGCCTCTCCTATTAACTATGCGTATTGCGTATAGACGCATTAGGAGGTAAATGCCCATAATCGCCACGCTGGGCAAGCGGATTGGCGATCGCAGTAATGTGTCCACTATGATGACGCTGCTGCCCATCATCAATCTTGTAGAATGGTCAGTGACAGAGTCTGCCTGCGACCACGGGTGTAACGTCATGCCCGAAACGTCAGGATATAATTAAACGTACGTTTACGCGATTAAGACCCGTTTGTCTTTAAAATATGGTCAGTGACACATCAATCCCTTAGTCGACTCTTACGACACCCGCAGGAGGAGTTGGGATGGTGACAAATGTATTCTTAATGCCGTCACCACACGGCCGATGTATTGTTAAATGCGTCTATACGCATAGTTAATAGGAGAGACCTACGTCCAGCAGTGGACTATCATAGGCTGATGACCTTTTCCCCGCAGTATGGCTCCGCGACAACCACCCATCAGAAGCGAGCTTCAACAAGGCGGTGGAAGAGTTCACGATGAGCTGCGCGGGCTACTGCGTGGCCACCTACGTCATGGGCATCGCTGACCGCCATCCCGATAACATCATGGTCAAGAAGAGCGGACAGGTAAGCTTGACCATGAAATTTTATTCGAGCCTAGCGTTGAAAATGTCGGAAAATCAAGCGTATTTTTCGGGAATGTATGAACACTTCTCTTTTATCTGGGTTTAGAGAAATAAACATCGCAGTGAAAGCCTGAAAGACTAAGGGATTGAAGTATGTATGTATGTAAATTCTTTATTGTACAGTCGACGTCAAAGATATCATTACGGTTTAGGTGCCAAAAAATTATTTACACGACTGTATTGCCTTGACATTAAGGTCATGTAAATATATTTTTGGCACCTAAACCGAGGTACAGGTACAAAACATAGGTAAAAAAATACCCAGAACAATTGGAAACAGGTACAAAGGCGAACTTATCCATGTAAGGGATCTCTTACAGTTAACCTTTGAGCAAAAGGGTGAACTATAATATGTCACAAAAGGTAGACAAACAATCATGTGTACAGTGGTCAACGTGATTTGAATTATATCAATATAATTAAAGTATATACCTACTATGCTAAACTCGTACATATAATACACATATAGTTGTAATATAAAATACATATGAAGTATCACTCATCATTATTTGATAGAAGATTGATGATAGGCAGTAGTGTCATCATAGTGGACACATTACTGCGATCGCCAATCCGCTTGCCCAGCGTGGCCATTATGGGCATTCATCTCCTAATGCGTCTATACGCATAGTTTATAGAACCACTTTGCCACTCACTCACCCATAGTTGCATCTCAAAACTTGTAGTGATAACTTGCCCGTGTAAAATCAACTTTAAATTACCGAGTATACAGGGTGCTCGCGAGCATTGCGAAAGATTTTATAACTATGCATTCATGTGTTTTTTGGTTCAATAATTTTTTTCACTGTACATTCTAAACATCAAAATAAACAAAATAATATTATGAAACCTAATGTGAAATTCCACAAAAAAAATTTTTTTTCCTTTTATTTAGACTTTTTGAATACTTTTTAACATTTCCAATACTTTTTATCATAACAAAAATTGATAAAACTTATTTTTTTTAATTATTTTTTTAGGGACAGGTTTTTTCGTCAAGTCTATTCTTATTTTTTGATTGCCAGGCAAAAGGTGTGGTAATATTAGAACACATTGTGGTAGCATTGTAATCAAAAAGAAGTTTTATGATGTGTTACGTCGAAACTTATTTCGAAAAAAGGTTAATTATCTCTGGAACCAAGCCAAATCCAGGAAATTTTATATAACATTAAATACTTTAAATATGCTCAGGAATTCAGCATTAAAATCTTTCGGAATGCTCACGAGCACCGTGTATACTAACATGCGATCTAATTCAACCGGTATTCCACAGCTATTCCACATAGACTTCGGCCACTTCCTCGGACATTTCAAGCAGAAGTTCGGCTTCAAACGCGAACGCGTACCGTTCGTACTCACACACGACTTCATCCACGTTATCAACAAAGGCGAACGAGGTTCCGGGGTCAATGAACCACTGCACTTCAAGATATTCCGGGAACACTGCGAAACGGTACCTTTGTGATCTCAATCTTAGACTTACCTGACTTTAAACATATGCTATTCGTTGAATCATGGCTTCTCAAGAAGAATAAGCGGGAAACTACTAACCAATGAAACTGACGCATGGCTTAACTAGTGGGGATGAAAAATGTATTTTCTGAATCTTGCAGTCCTAGCCTACAAAGTACTTAAAGTAACGTTTTTATGAGTAATCGGGAAACATCTTGGCAATGAACCGGTAAAAAATAATTCATCAGACTAAAAAAATACGAACACCTTGTGCCGATGTTTGTGTCATTTTTCTCTTTTAGTTCCTTTAGGATATGCTATTTAATCGGGTTTCTAACTGTTTAACGGTACAGATAACATATATTTTTTATTCGAGTTTTTCGTTTCTGTATATTGTGATTTTTGTGTATGTTACGAATAAACTTATTTCTATTTTTATATCAAGGCAGCAATAGGCTAAACATGAATATTTGTTCCAGGCTTACAAAATCATTCGGCGGCACGGCCATCTTTTCCTATCTCTCTTCTCTATGATGATCTCAACGGGTCTGCCCGAACTGAAGTCTGAGAAGGACCTGCAGTACCTGCGAGACACACTTGTAAGTATCCTGGTCACGGCACCATATTGTAATACTCTTGGTGACAAATTTTAGTTAAACCTCTATAAAAATAAAAAAAACGTCTGTTACCACTTCACAATGTTTTAAAGCAACTATGGTTAATATTTAGTACTTACACAATTAGGGCTTATCAGGATAGTCCTTTCTCGAGAACAGGTAGGTAATTCGTGAAAAACAAATTGTGTAAAACGACTCTACAAAAAACTCTAAAACTACAAATTATTGCGAGCATAAAAAAATAAGTTTTTTTTCTGCTCGCGATAATGTGATAATACTAAGAATGATTGAGTCCTATCTGATGTGAGAATGATTTTCACGGACTAATGGCCGGTTGCATCAATCACATTTGACAGGCCAATCAACATTACCCATCAGACTGCAATTCAATGCAATAGTTTATTCATAACATAAAATGTTACATGTCAGTACAGTATATTTAATCCCATCTTATGCAAAGACATAAGGTTAGAAAATAATCATTCACAGTAGGTACATAATTTCAATTTAATTAGTTAGTAGGTACATAACATACTCATACGTGTGTTGGGCAAGGCTGAGGAAGCGAAAACAGTTTACTTAACTTTACCTTTTCTTGTTTACTGCTGTCACTATATGAAAATTATCACTTGCTTTGAAACTTTGGTTGAAGTTTATTATCTTGTAAAATAAGAAATACAGCTCGTAGCCAATTTAGGTAAATTAACGTTCTAAAATGAGATGAGAAATCACGTCTCCTCCCTCCAACAGGTACTAGACTTATCCGAAGAGAAAGCGCTCGAGCACTTCCACTCAAAGTTCTTCGAGGCCCTAAAGAACTCCTGGATGACGTCATTCAACTGGGCCGTCCACAACTTCGACAAGAACAACTGACAGCGGCCGCCGCGCCGGCCCCGGGCAAACAAGTGTCCGCAGACGCTGTGAGCGCTAGGGACTACCAAATAAGGTTCATTTTGCTGGGAGAATTGAGCACGTACTACCTTGTTGTTGTGTTTTTAACACACATGGCCTGGATGCTAGGTTTTAAGCCAAGTCTTTGCTTACAGCCTGGCAAAAAAGAGTAGAAATTAAAAAGTGGCCATATTGTAGTGTCGTCCCGTTTTCTCACGCATATTGATTTGAAAGGGCGACACTACGATGTTGCTACTTTTTAATTTCTACTCTTTTTTGCGAAGCCCTATTTAAAGGGTTCTTTCAAATAGTTAAATGGCAGATTGCGCACTAGTTATTTTATTTGTCTGGTTAGTCCTTCAAGGAGCATTTAAACCGATTGGATACGTAATTTTGTCGTCCATCGATTATCATATCAACTTCGATTATACAGTACCAGTCTACAAAAAAAATCTCAGTTATCTCTTGTTTACTTGCCGAGACGACAATGACAAAATTAAAACGCTGAATATTCACTGAGTCCACTTAACGACTCAAAATCATGACCGCCCGCGTTCGAAGCGATTTTGGGGTAACATTGTGTATTGAAATTGGCAGTTTGAATTAGGCAGAGTAATGACTTATTTCTATTTATTGTTGTAAAAGATGTAGCTGTAAGCTTTTGAACGCCAAGAACCACTAAAGTGGTCGTGTGTTGTCATGTCAACCATGCCAGTAGCCACTAAAGTGGTCATCGAGTATGCTGTCAAAATAACTGTCTTGCTGACGTATAAGGTTTATTTTCGTTGTTCATTAGTCGAGATACTGACGTGTATATCACATTTTTATGCAAAAGCGAAGGCTTTTAAAAGGTTAAGCTATGTGGAAAATGAATTAACAGACTTTAGAGGCCTAAATCAATATAGGAAATTGATAATAAAATGTATTTGGTAACTTTGTAATAATTGTGCTATTCTATTAATTACCATTGGCAGTAGTTTACAGGCGAGGTTTCAAATATCCGAAATTCCGGGTCAGAACTTGCGTGCTCAATTCTTCATAGTTCTAGTTAAAGATTGTAAAAATGTTCGCCGCAGTCATACTTAAGTGCTAGGAGAAGGTTATATAGATAAATATTCAGTGTTAGGACTTGACTGGTTGCGTTTATTGCGTGCATAGCGAAAATGTATGGGTGTGAGGGACTAGACTTTATTTAAATTGTAATTAAAGTTATAATCGATGGACTCGAACTGCGGCGAACATATCTTTAATAGTTTGTTACATGGTTTGTTACGTTTTCGAAACGGAGACGCTTGGTTGTTTCAAAATAATGCATTTTTTCATACTATGAGATAACAGTCTCTACATTATGTTTATCGTATGCTTGAAGTTCATCACAATTTCGATAACGTAACAAAATTATATTATATAGTTATAGGGTAGAGGAGCCCATAAGTCGCTTTATAATCAACCGAGTGTAGCAAGTTCGATGGATTTGATTCGACTCTCGACGGCTGGCAGCGGTCAATAGGCTGTGATAAAGACGCGGAGACTTCAGGAGTTAAACTAATTCATTATTTGGAGTTAGAGCCTTATCACACGGTTTCTATACAAATCTCGTATGCGTAAAGCAGATAATACAAAAGGTGTGATAAGGCCCTTAGTGGTAGTTCAATGTGTCAAATAGGCAAATGCGACACCCGCAAACGCGGTTTGTATTTAGGTCAAATATCATATTAACATTTTAGGTTTAAGTATCTGGATCAAAATTTCGTTTTTCATATAGTTTTTAAGAGTTTGTGTACTCTAGTAAAATGTTTTGAAGGGAAGGAAAGTAAGGCGATGTACGGACCGCCGCAGGCCGGGCTCCTCATTGTATATTACGCCATTAACTATATAAATCATGCATTATAGACGTAAGTAGCGAACGCGTAATTTTTGCACATATTAGCTTTTTTAAATGTCTCTGAATAGTACAGGGTGTTCGCACTGCTAAACTAAACGCACGATTTCGCAATTGAGGCCTAGCAGTGCGTTACGTTACCCTGTATATTTTCGATGGGGATTTATCATAGTTTTAGCAGTATTATATCGATCGTATTGTAAGTGTCGATTAGGGTGAGAAGTTATTTTTAAGTTTTTATAACATCAGGCTACCTCATGGTGTGTACAGTCACGTCTAATAATATATATACATTTCGGAACGTATGTCAAAGGAATAAGGATCAAAATTGTATACATATTATTAGAGCCGACCGTACTAACGCGAACTCTCTAGTAACTCGCATTGAATCAATTGTCTTAGTTCGCCCCACACGTGTATTAATTTTACGGTCGCTTCGGACTTTACTAAGTGATTTTTTTTCTGTTATTTCTGGAATAGAGACAGCACATGTTCTATCTAGTGCTGTCCTTGTCAATATCCACTGACATGCATCATGTAGTAACTCTGGCTACAAGTCATCGCTCTTATTTTACATAGCAGTAGAGTATCGAAAAAACAAAGCATGTGAGTGGTTATTGATGCTACACGGACTGTCAAAATGACATGAGCAATCAGTTTACTAAAGCTGGCATGAATTTATAGAATAACTGAACGAAATAAAAGGCATGTCGTCGTAATGTATAATACAAATTATTTTAATTTCCATTCAAGCCAGTTGTGTTTAATCGATTTGAAAGAGAAAACTGTATTTATTTCACAAAAGTATAAATAATATCTGATTGTTGTCTAAGCGGAAATTATTTAACGCTTTGAACTCGAGAACTTTCCCGGGTTTGATATACATATATTGTTGAAAAAAATATCGCGATTGAGTAGAAGAAAATATGCGATTGCGATGAAGAGTCAAACGAGTGATACCATACTTACCCAGTGAATATCAATTAGTGGGTAATATCAACAAATTCTACATAAGCATCCTGGGTATAACCGAGCAATTCTCAAAAAGTTTGTACCAGCTTACCAATTTTTATCAATATCGGAGACGTGATCCAAAGGTACAAACTTTTTTAGAAATGCCCAACCAGTTAGCTCAACTTAGATCACTAAAAATAATGAAATTTAGCACTTAATGGGACGCCTTAGTTTATCAAATGACGTCGATTACTGATACAAATATGCCTTACATTACTTAAGAGTTAAGTTATTGCAAAACTAATCAATTAGCATAAATTACACTACGTCAATGTATTTAATTGATGGATTCGCCGAATATCGTATCACGTTTGGCAATTACGTATCAATTAATGGTTGAAAAAATAGAAAAGCTACCGCATTTATATGTTGTGTTTTAAGGAAAACTGTTTAGTTGTATTAGCGGATTACTATTTGTATTGGTAACCATAGATGGTAGTGTTGGGATACCAGGAAGATATTTGATATAAATAGTAAATTGTCAACATGGAAGATTTTTACGTAAAACTCATAATATTTTCAAATAAAATAAATAAAAATATTATCCATTTTAATAATAAAAAAAATAATCCAGTCTCTTTATGAAAGTTAATTTGGGATCGTGTGAATAAACTACCGAAGCCAATAAGAAATGTCAAAAATATGACGAAAATAACGTTGGCAATAATATTCTATTATTCGCTGTTATTTCGTCTTTGTTGTCAACTGATATAGCCGACCTAAACAAAATTGTGACGTCCTTGTCACTCGGCTGCACTACTAATTGGCTTTTTCGGCCGAAAGTGCATATATTTCGAGTACATCTATCTTGCTATTGTTAATTTAACAAATCTTTAAAAGACAACAAACTCATTCAATATTACCTCAATTTAATGATAACATATCAATCAGTGTTTTGTAGGATTAATACATGGGAAATTATCCTGTTTGCTGACATTACGACCAATTATGTCCACAAGCGTTTTTACTGAGTATCAGTAAAACTTGAACGCATATGTCTACTACATATTATTATATTACATGAGTAACGGTGTAATAGTTATTGTTACAGTTTTGTTTCAATTTTATACTGTTCATAGAAAACCATTGTATTGCACAGCGTAGTTGCATTAATTTAATTTAAAACTGAATTATAAAAATTGCATCCATTATAAAACATTATACGACATGATTATGAACTATTTGCGGTAAAACGGAGCCATAGACACCGTCTGGCAGGAATGCTTGTAACGAGACCGTTGCGGTTGTGGTTTCACTAGATCACTAAACCTTACGGTACCGAACCTGGCGGTAACCGCCAGATATATCTGAGCGGACTGCGCTCATGAATATGTGAACAGGATTTAAAGGCAGAGTTCCGATTTGTAAAGTTGATGGCGACTTTCAGACTTGCTGATTTTTCTGCGAATACGGGCGTTGTACAATTGTACATGAGTACGACAAGTTACATATATTTAACGCAAATCATGTGTGATAAAAAAGTCTTATCAATTTAAATAATATGTAAACGCTTCGTCGATACGCTCGTCAATAAGGCTACATTTTAACGTGCACCTTCAATTTGAATCCTTCCTATATTCAGGTTGATAATACAATTAAGCTCAATTTATCTACCATAGTGTAGTAGTCCATTTACTGCCATTTAGCATCGCATAGTCTGAGCATTCACGTAGAAATAATAGTAGGAGTAAGACGGTCCTTCGACCCACATATACTGCCGCATACCAGACGTATCTGCTTTGAGAATACTACTCAATTATGTATCTTAATGTATGAGAGAACAAGGTATAGAATTGAATATGTTTTTTATGTAGATACGACAGATATTCCTAATACGGTAAGCTTCGTATTTTGACGCGGACTGCTATGAATTTTCTAATGCATATATAATATTAATGATGAACATATTTTTGAGTGGCAAGTTACGTTTTAAATATTCTTAGTGTAGTTAGATTGTGAGAGTTTGCTCTGCATAATATACCAAGTATTGACTATGAGACATCACAGTTTGTTTATCACGACTAGCCAAGTATGTACAGCATCAAATACTTTGTAGAAGTCAATATGGACAAATAGTACACCATATCATACTAACTTGTTATTCTTAAACGTCTTCTTAACTAACTTAGCAAGCCAATAAGTATATTTTGTATCTTTCGGACATATATACATATTAATAAAACGGAAAGGGACAAACTATATTTATCGGCTTCCTGTGTTAGGAGGCATTTTTTTATAAGGGTGAATATATGATGTACCGAGCTGTTTGGCTACATTGGCTGCTAAGAAGTATTTGATACTGACCGTACGTCAAAACATAGGTTAAAATATAATAGAATTTATAGCATGTACGAATGACTACTATGACTCGTTTTATTATTTGAATCGCTGTTTGTTACCGGAGTTTTTTTCTTAATTTTAAACCTAGTAATAGAAATCAGAAGTCAAAATATGCCACCACGTTCTTCCGTTTTACCATTACCTTCCTTACCCTACAATAGAAGAGCAGTCATGCTATATTTTATTAATTTATATTTATCTCTATACATACTCCACCGTTTACCGCTAATAAATAAATAAGCAATAATTATAGTGAGATGAACAAAAACTCCAATTCGAACTAGCCTACTCGCCAGATATAGACATTAACAATAGTATTAGTCTAGACTATACATTATACATACTATAGTATCTACACCCAATTACATATAATACATTAATAAATAATTCCATGAATTTATAGTATAATCATAATATATAACTAATAATGCACTTGAGATTATTGGATAACGGCAGTCGAATAGTTACAATAGCTTAGACGGTTTCGAATATCACGTCAGTTAGCCATATGCTTAGATATAAACAGACTCATAGACTAAAGTACCCAGAATGCTTCCTATGTAGTGCTAAATATCTCATACGTTTATAGTTTTAAATACGTTTACAGACATGAGTTTCGTTTGTGCAATGTAAATAATACCGTTATTTTATTTATAATTATGATTAAGCATGGTCGAGATTTCATTTATGGGTTATATTCAAACTGCCGGCGGGCGAGGGAGCGCAGCGATGTAGCAAATTAATATGGTGCCGATTTCTGAATTCAAAATAGTAATAAATAATTATTGTAGTGAAATATACAGGGTTTAAAATTCAGTCGAGACTAATTGTACTCTACGGTTTTAAGTTTATAAAGCTTCCTCGCCCCTCGTCTAGTTTAAAGTAACTATTACTACGAAATAATGTGTCGAGAGGGAACGAGCTCCCAAGGGTTATTCATAGTAAGAAGTAATTCACCAAATAATATTATAAATGAATGAATAAATGTATGTTAACGCAATGTCATTGTGAATTACCTAGCCAGTAAGTTTACAATATAAAGAGGAGTATGTTAGCCATATTGCTAAAGCATATTATTATTAAGGTTCATGCAACATCTCAAGTCTACATACAATAGTTCCTTTGTCATGTGTCATTTATCATACGAGTAACGAAGAAATAAAAAGATATTCATTAAAATATTGTATAAAATAATGTACCGAATAATTATTTGCTATCTCAAATATGATTTTTCTTGAATAAACATTTACATACGAGAGTGATTGTTTCATTAATTAGTGCAACTTCTGTTGCATAATCCGTTTCTTGTTTGCAAATGTTATCATTATCAGGTGGAGTGAGTTGACGAGTACGGCAGCGATGCCTCTTGTCGTAGTGACTTAGTTGTTTAGGCAGCGGCCGAGCGGCTGCATTTCAACGTGCCGACGACCGCGTGCGCTCGCTTCCGCACCAAAACAAATTTTGTGAAGTGCTCCCGTGACATTTGAGTGATAAATTTTGGTTTTTGATATATTTAAAAAATGACTGCGGGCAATGAAGAGCATGAGCCCCTTATTTCATCTTCAGCTGAACATCAGCGGGTCACGTACAATGCTTCGCCACAGGTAAACTACACTTTGATTAATCGCTTAAATACTTACATATTACTATTATCGAGTGAATTAGAAATAGGTATTGGGCATAACCACTCAATTGCTTTTGGTAACTCTGGTTACCAGCTGTCACTCTTATTTTACATAGGAATAAAGCTCAACCAAAATTTCAAAGCATGTGAGTGGGTACAAGCGAATCATAAATTATTTTATACAGACCCAACAAAAATATTACATTTACGTTACCTAACTCTAAAGAATATGTATCTGTAGTCAATTTGTTATGTATAGTTTGACACAATTTACTTTCATTTTATCAATATTTTTATTTTATTTAAATAGTTGATAGTGACGGAACCAGCAATGGGGACACATTTATTATTATTAAAAAACTAAGCATTTGTTTTGTAACAGTCAATTTACAACCGTATGTTCTTAGTATTAAGATACAAGTGTCCATCAATTACTGTCAGCTAAACATGTCTAACATTGGTGCCACCACCCTAAATAGTTGAGTACATATATGATACAAAACTATAATGTTACAAGCTCCATATTTACAAGCAGGATCTTATCAAAATTAAAAACTTCCAATGTAAATACGAAAAAAAAACAAACATTTTCCGGTCCGACGGAATTTACAAGGCACCTACCCATTATACTCATTCTCTAAAAAACGGAAACCTCCACTGACATTAAGCAATCATAGACACTGGCCGAAATAGAAGAAAATATGTAAAAACGTGCTTGATATGCACCGGTTCCACAAGTTTCGAAATGCCTTCCGATGCTCCATGGGCGGCTAGTTGATGGCTGCTGTGACCTTTTTATTTTACAACTAGAGTTATCAAACAAAATATACAAACCGTAAAACCCACTATTCCAAAAGAACATTGTAGGCCTAAAGTTGTAACACTTAGGTATTTATGTTTCAAATGGGTGTTAACTTATTGTAGATTTTCATTTAGGTATACCGGCCATCAGTAAAAAACAAAAATATGTATGTATACAAACCTAAATACATGCATTGCTTCCTAATCATATACCTACTTCGTTTTATCGCCAACTTATAACCTGGAGTTCACATACATTTTCAGTTAAGTATCAATTAACTCATACATTTTCAGTTAAGTATCAATTAGCCGTGTGGTGACGGTAGTAAGAATACATTTGTCACCACCCCAACTCCTGCGGGTGTCGTAAGAGTCGACTAAAGGAATTGAAGTGTCACTTACCATTAGTGATTTCATAAAAGATTGATGATGGGCAGCAGCGTCATCATAGTGGACACATTACTGCGATCGCCAATCCGCTTGCCCAGCGTGGCGATTATGGGCATTTACCTCCTAATGCGTCTATACGCATAGTTAATAGGAGAAGCCTACGTCCAGTAGTGGACTACCATAGGCTGATGATGATCAATTAACTCAATTAGAATTTCTTCCATTATTTCTTGATTGTCTTCATAGTGAAAGTTGCTCAACTTGCTTACACTGTTCACTCTTGCTCCACTACCCAGATATATCATACTGTATAATGAAACCCCTAGCAGCTATACGTAACCTAAACTGAATCTCAAAGCTATCATCTCAACGTTTAACCTAATTACATAGATACTAGCCGATATCCTCAGGCCTATATCCACATTCCAATTCTATCAATTGCCCCTATTCACTGCAATAGGTCGTATCCTGCAAGATGCAAGTGCATCTACTTATAGTATAGTCAAAGAAAATTAAACTTTAGATAATAGGAAGGGACGTTCAAAAACTGTCACGCATTACGAGTATATCATATGAAACTATTAATTTCGGAAGACCATCCAAATATCGACACCTTATGATGTTTAGATAGGTGTTTACACTTTATAGCATAGCCTGCTCAGTAGGTGAAGTGCCTGCCTATGAAATATACTTTTCCCCTCACTAGCTCGTAAAGCGCTCGTTTATCCTTTAATACGAGCGGGTAAAAACGCTTTTTACCAACATGTGAATAAAGTAATTTGACATTGCTCTAATTCCTATAGCCCCCTACTGCCCAGTATAAGTGGATCTGTATGACCGTAGTAACAATGCGCAATCGGAGCTCACATGTTAAATTGGTCGTTTTCATGGGTGACTTTGTAAGCCATTGGCTATATTTAAGTTCCATTCTACGACACGTTTCGATATTGAGTTTTAAATGGCTTTTTTAAGTTAATTTACATTTGGATGAGATTTGTAATCATATTTCCTCGCGATAGTGAGGGGAAAAAAGTTGTATTACACTTGGCGGCAAAGTTTGTTCAACTCTCGTGCCTTGAGACCTTCGCAATGCTCAAGATTCCAGTTTTTGCACCACTCGCTACGCTCGTGGCTCAATTTTGGAATCTTTCGCTAGCTCAGGTCTCAATATTGGCACGACAGTTAAACAACAACTTTGCCCCCTTGTATAATAAATAACTATTTCCTCAGTATATTATATTGGCCAAATAAGTGCATTCCGATGCCTTTGAGGTTTTGGAACTCAGAATAGATCCCCTAGGAGATTTTTGGAAATTACTTGACAAGTACCGAACTTTATAGTAATTGAGTTGTGTTCATCCTATATGTATATTTGGAATTTTGCGGACATCTATATCTTTTATCTTAACTATATGTAGGTACACTCGGACTCGGACTCAATCGGTTGGTACCTACTACCTACGTTTGTTAGCCACCACAGTGATAGTTATAAAATAAAACAATTCCTCGTTTATAATAGCTCAGTTCCGGCATAAGTTTTCGGGTCAAAAGTCTCCGTTGCGGGTGTGAGACGCCGCTACCGGTAACCCGATACCAGTACCGGAACCGAAACCGATACTGGGCCTAATCCCATCCGGTAATTAACACCCTATAAATGTTACACAAGTGGAATCCTTGTAGATTCTCTAGTTTATTTTTGTGTTCGTATTTACTTCTTGATCGTATCTTTCTACTGACTGATCAATACAATCCAACATACCTAATTATAATAAGTACCTACATACTATTCTTATTATAAAAATTAAATGGGTTAAAACATTGCTAAGGGGTGTCCTCATTTAGGAGTTTGGTGCCGCGGGAGTATTCTGTAGTGTCTGCGTATTTTTTTACAATATCTCTCTCATGCCAGTAGGTATGATTATTGTATATGTATGTCCATACGGGGGATGAGGAGTTGAAAAGCTTTGACATTATAGTTTTATTAAACTCATAAACCTGATTATTATTCTTCTCAAATGGCTAAAACTACCTTCTTGAACTGAGCCCAGGCAATAAAATAACAAATTATACCAAATTAGTACTCACATTCGTTCTGAAACTGTTTGGCTTCTTGTATAGGTAATGTAGGCAGAAGTGGATCGAAATGTCCCGCGAGGTACCTACCTACTAATCTGCGTCTTATCAGATGCTTATTATCTTGACACAAAGTTTATTTTCGCGTCACCCATATTCTGTCTAAAGTTACTGTAAACGTCTGTGTTAACTTATTGGCAATTGAAAAGACGTAATATGTAGAGGTAATTATGGCAGATAAGCCCTTTTAGGGAAAAGTGTTCGCCCCTCCCGGTGTCAAATTCGCGACAGCCCCTGCTTGCTAATATGGAAAATGCTCATAAGGCAATTTTCTAAGCCACAGAGTTGAATAATTTCGCATTAATTTTAGTACCTAAGTAGGTAAGAAATTTGCGAAGAAAGAGGGGAGGTACTTATGTCTAAGTACTTACTGCTGAAAGGGAAGTACCAGTTACTAGGTACAATCAATCACTAATCTGGTACTAAATAAATAATTACTAAGACACTTTAAATTATGGCGTTAAGTATAAACACATAAGTAGACCTGGAAATGGTGGTGAAACCATTGGAAGCATTAAAATGTATGGATTTAACCAGTTAACATCGCGTTAGCTAACCCTAGAATGTGTAAGTGTGCGTGACAGACATAAATAAATAAATAAATATCTTGGGACATCTTACACAAATCGACCTAGTCCCACGGTAAGCTCAATTAAGGCTTGTGATGTGGGTACCAGGCGACGATATATATAATAGATAGATATTTATAGATACTTAAATACATAGACAGCCATGACCAAGGAACAAACATTTGTGATAAATAAATACACAAAGAATGCCCTCGCCGGGATTCGAACCCGGAACCTCCAGCTTCGTAGGCAGGGTCACTACCAACTAGGCTACGGAGGCTGACATACATAATTTTTTATCTTATTTAATAAAGATTTTTGTCGAAAGAGCAATGACCTAAATCTTTTGAGACATTAAAGTATAAACGTTTTTATTTTATGAACGTAATTAGTGTAATTAGTTAGGTACTATCATAACATTCATTCAAACACATCACTACTACTTTTGAACAAGGTCTAGCTTCCATTGCCATACAAGTATACATTCTTGGGATTAGTCAAGCAAGGAAAAATATTAACACGGTAATGATGATTATTTTTCTCCTAACCAGGATTCAGAACAAACCCTTCAGCCAAGCGGAGAAGTGACGCTTACCATCCCGCAGCGTAACTACGGAGCAATTGGAGGCATTGAGAAGGTGACTTACACCTGGGCGGACATCAATGCATTCGCTACAGAAAATAGGTCCAGGAGTAAAAGGTTCTGGAACTTCTGGAGAGGATCTAATGATCGCATGTTCCAGCAGAGGAAGCAGTTGTTGAAGAATGGTAAGTTGCTTTAAACTGGCGTAGACCTGTAGCCGTATGGTGACGGCAGTAAGAATACATTTGTCACCACCCCAACTCCTCCTGCGGGTGTCGTAAGAGTCGACTAACGGATTGAAGTGTCACTGACTACTATTTGATAAAAGATTGATGATGGGCAGCAGCGTCATCATAGTGGACACGTTACTGTGATCGCTAATCCGCTTGCCCAGCGTGGCGATTATGGGCATTTACCTCCTAATGCGTTTATACGCATAGTTAATAGGAGAGGTAACGGTAACGTCCAGCAGTGGACTATCATAGGCTGGTGATGATGATGATGATGAGACCTATTATACTCGTGGAATGTTTATTCGTTTCTGTAAAACGTAAAGGTAATCCCTCTCTTCAATCGTTTCCTCACTGCTGAGGATCGTGACTCTTTCTGATTCAGTCAACCAGTTGTCTTCATCGGTTACGCTCGGTTGCTTGGTGAAGTGCAGCGCTAACTGATAAGTCCTGTTCCTCAGAAATCTGGTCCGACCACCTCTCAGGACTTCTGCCTCTAGGTGTGAAAGGCAATCAAGTTCCATTAAATTAATCTACTAGCAATTGGCTTCTTTTGACTAAGCAATCTCTTGAGGAGACTTAAGTTCTGGTTGACCATTCTACAGCAGTGTTCGAAATTTTCGCTAAACAAAAGATCCAAAATTCAACTTCAATTGTTTTTAGTGAATGGTGCTGCTTATCCTGGGGAGCTCCTCGCTTTAATGGGTTCTTCCGGCGCCGGCAAGACCACCCTCCTTAACACACTGACCTTCAGGACCAATGGTGGTGTGGTCTCCAGTGGTACAAGAGCGCTGAATGGACAGCCCGCGACGCCAGAAGCTCTGACAGCGCTGTCAGCGTATGTTCAGCAACAGGATCTGTTTATTGGCACGCTGACTGTCAGAGAGCATCTAGTATTCCAGGTGAGACTTGTAACCAATATTACTATAGTTATCTATCATCGGCTCTGGTGGCAGAGTATCTAGTATTTCAGATGAGAATTATGCAATCAATAGGCATATAATTAGGATCAGTGTGGTAGGCCCCAGTTTGGTTTGATAACTGGAATACATTGATGCGAGCTGCGCACCAGGGGGAGGCCTATATTGACCAGTGGACATCTATCGGGTGATAATGATGATGACGAGTCATATCATATTCAAGGAGTGGTATTAAGTAGTAATAATAATAATAATAAAATAATAGTAATTCTTATACAGAAACACAATGGATAGGTATAAGTTATCTGTAGGCACATAGTATGTCGAGAAGAAGAAGTGTAAAAATAATCATCAAATCAAAAATTAAAAAACCGACTTCAACCGATTTCTCCAAGATCCCCGATTTGTTTCCATCATTGGTTTCCTCAAATACTACTTTCTGAATGCAAATTCTTATAAATGAATGAAAACTACCAAAAGCACCATACATGTAGGGTACCTAGAACATTTGAAGAGATCCCTCGATTTCTCCAAGATCCCATCTTGGTGCCAACGGGACCATCTCGGGGTTATACACGTTCGATCACAAAAAAAAACTTAAAATCGGTTCACGATTCTCGGAGATATCGAGTAAAATACATACAACAAAATAAACAGTCGAACCTCCTCCTTTTTTTGAAGTCGGTTAAAAATAATATGGTTAATAAGTTTATTTCTGTCAACAGGCCTTAGTGCGAATGGATCGTCACATACCTTACGCACAGCGTATGCGCAGAGTAGGAGAAGTAATTCAAGAGGTAAGGAACTAATACCAACACTACTGCAGTTATCAGAGTCACGTTATCTTAAACAAACTAATCGTAGAGTAATCATAAATCAAAGAAGGTATTGTGGAAGTTTGGGTTACCTATGTATTTTTCAACATGTGTCTATTGAAGTCTTTACTTAGTACCTAATGTCTTAAACCTCTAAACGCGAGTAAGTACCTTTGGCAGTTTAACTTAAAAAGTTCCTTGGCCATTGCAGGTACAATAATCCGATGTCCCATAATAACCCTGAGATATTAGTAGGCGGAATTGTATGGAACAACAGATATTTTTTTCTCGAATCGAATTTCGACCTCATAGTAAAAGTTCATCAATAATAATATGACCTAAAAATTAACCATCTAAAATTTGAACGGGAGAATAAATGCGGTTAGAGTGCAAAAAATATTAAGGTTCTGTTAATATATTTTGACATCTGAAATATCTTTATTCTAGCTAGACTGTACCCATAGTACTCATGTACTTTAGACTCTAGAGTAACCCCCTCAGTCCAAATATGCAATAATTTTAAAAATTCAGCTCATTGGCCGAGCTCCCACAGCTCCGCGTCAGTGGAGCCGCGCCCTATATGTATAGTACTTACAGGTACCTATATCAGACAAGGCAGCAATAATGGGTTAATTGTTGTGACAAGTACATATTTTTTACACTTGACATCTACTGTATTACTCAGGAGTCAAATGTAAACAAAAGATACATAAGCCTAGATTATCAAAAAAAATCAAAAAAATCAAAATATGTTTATTAGCCAAAAAAATACATTGCATACTGATAAGTGTTACAGTGATCCCCACACTAGGCAAGGCCTGTATCGTGGGGGCCAGATCAAACAGAATTTCCAAAAATAATGCGAAGCGCAAGTGAACTAACAGGTTTTGAACATTTTAATATATCTAATATAATGTTAGGTTAAAAATTAAACTATTGGTATAGTAACTAACAGAATGAACATTTAAATGATGGGTTTGTGTACGTGATGTGTAAGTAGTGTATATATGTGTGTGTGTGTGTGTGTAGGTGAAGATAGTGTGCGAGCAATAATGTGTAAATGACTAAAGATGGCAAAAATCCAATAAAGAGTAGCCCTGCGAGGAATAAACAAATCTCTTGGGATCGGACGACAGCATAGGCAAAGCTGTCGTCCGCTACTGTTATATATATTTTAGTTTAAGCGCAGAATGTCTTCCGATTCACTGTAACTCCAAAGAACAATATTCGAAAATATACTACGCTTAGCCTGGGATGAGTTGCAGTCTTTTATGTCACAAATCTTGACCATTCTGTTATACACAAGCGGAAAAAGAAATGCACAAAATCTCTTTGCAAAAGCTGAATTCACACGAACCGTAGGGATCTTGTAGACTCTTCTTAGTAGTAATGAGCTATGATCAGGCGAATTCCAGACTCTACGGTGCACATAGGTGGTGAGACGCAACAAGTACAATCGCCGTACGCTCAAGACCTGTGCTTCTTTGAAAAGATCAGCGGTACAAAATCTTCGAGGCTTTCCCAGTAAAACCTTGAGAATAGCTCTTTGAGCCCTCTCCAGCACTATAAGGGTAGTTTTAGCACAGCCTCCCCATACAAGTATGCAATAATTTAAAATCGATTGAGCGAGTGACAAGTACACTGCTTTAAGTAACGCACCATTGGCCGCATCCCGTAATAGTTTAAAGGTGTACATTAATTTGCGAATCCTACCTGCAGTTGCCGAAATATGACATTTGAAGTTCAGATTCTCGTCTAATACAACGCCCAAATATTTAATAGAGCTGGCTCTTCCTATACGCCTACAAGAGCACACCGAGACTACAGAGTCAGACTGCGCAGGGCAGTGGTCACTATGAACCTTTAGTTGGGACAAATAGGAAGGGGGACTGGAGGCAGCCGTTTTGTAAAAGTTTATAAACTTTGTTTTCTCCGAATTGAGGGTGAGGAGGTTATCATTTAGCCATCGGGATAAAAGACGAAGTCCGGACGTGGCCGCGTCCTGCACTGCTTTCCAAGATTCACCATAGAACACTAAGGCTGTATCATCGGCGTAGCACAGGATTTCACTGTTAGTAGGGTTCAGAGACGTTATGTCATTAATGTATGCCAGAAATAGCGTAGGTCCAAGTACACTACCCTGAGGGACGCCAAATGATACAGTATTTGAGGCACTAGTTACATTACATAGGCACACACGCTGACTTCTGCCTGTCAAGTAACTAGAAAACCAGTTCAGAGGAGTTCCACGTATTCCAAACAATTCTAGTTTCTTGAGCAGGATGGGCACTGACACTGTATCAAAGGCCTTCGCCAAGTCCAGGAAGACGCCGATGCAGTTTCTACCCTCGTCAAGGTGTGAGACAACTATATCGGTCAGAAGCTTAACGGCATCCTCCGTAGACTTTCCATGGCGAAAACCGAATTGACGCTCTGACAAAAGGCCATTTTGCTCCAATAAATTGACGAGGCGCTTATTAACTACACGTTCCAGTAATTTGGAAAAAGCTCCAAGAAGAGAGATAGGACGGTAGTTACTAGGCAACACGGTAGATCCGCCTTTATGAATGGGGACAATTGTGGCAGTTTTCCATTCCCGAGGAAAAGTACCCGATGCAATGCTTAAATTGAAGATGGCCGCAAGTGGAGGAGATATGACATCGCCAATAGCTCTTATCTTATCTATGATTGTGCTAAGAGAAGGTATTTAATTCAATACTTTATTCGTCATTCGGGCGAGATTAGGGAAAGCCATTAAAATGCGTTGATGCAACCGGTTTGGCCTACGTGATCCAACTAGAATTTTTAACCAAATGTTGACGTTTCTGGTTCTTTCTTTGTTTTTATTTAATTGGACGATTTATAGATGAAAGTCGAAGATGATGTTTTAGATTAAGTAGGAAGGTACAGTCGAGGAATTTAATTTCCTACCCATTTCGTACCTTGTCACAGTGACAATCAATATGAAAGCTGCTAGGACTGTCATATTATAGCTACTATGACAAGATACGAAATAGGTAGGAAATTAAATTCCTCGACCGTACGTACCGTTGTTTGCATTAGATAGTCGAACAAATAAAAATTTGTAGAAAAAATCTCAATAAGCTATAATATATCCAGAAAATACTTTAAGTTAATTTCTTTCCTATGTACAAAATTAATGGACCTCACACTTATATAGGTCGGGTTCACGACAATTCGTGCGTTACTTCAATATCTTTGTAATCTTAGTATATTATACGTGACGTGACACGACAATAAAGGGCCCACCACGTTGATACGTAGCCCGGCCCGGCCCGTTCTAGTGTGAGCCATAGCTATACGATTTACAACATTAAATACTGTAAAACCACTTAACTATAGTCCAAAAGCTCCCAACAGTGGTCCAAAACTCAATAAAAAATATTAGATAGGTACCTATATTAATCGTGCTATTCATAGGCAAAAACTTTTCATTGATAATTCAAAAAACTTGAACAAAGCTAAAAAGAAGATTGGAACCGAAGCTTATTACTATTAGGAATTAAAATAGTATTTGCAGTATTGGACTATAGTTGGGCGGTTTTACGGTAGTATTTATAAATTTTCCAAGCAAAAAAAAAAAAACTTTATTTGTATAAACCCCTAAAACCTACAATATTCTCATTCCTTTGCAGCTAGCCTTATCAAAATGCCAGAACACTGTAATCGGGATACCAGGCCGCCTAAAGGGTATATCAGGCGGCGAGATGAAACGGCTCTCCTTTGCCAGTGAGGTCCTGACAGATCCACCACTCATGTTCTGTGACGAGCCAACATCAGGTCTGGACTCTTTCATGGCGCAGAATGTCATCCAGGTCAGTTATTCGATTCCGATCAACAATAATTTATTGCAATCCAAAAACGTCATCAGCCCTTAAGGTACTTAATATAATTTAAGTGAACCGGTTATTTTTTGCCAGTAAGCTACAGCTCTGGTCAACATCGCACAGCATGTTATTCAAGTTCATAGACTCGAGCTCAACTTCACTTGGATGGATGTCTTATTAGTAGGCCTTTATATGGGCATATAATTAAAATTTAACTCACGTGTATTTAGTCACTACGCGCGACATGTTTCGGAGAGCCTAGGTCTCCATTAACAAGCACTGAGCCCACGTTCACGCCTCGCGAGTCGCCCTTAGTGACTAAATACACGTAAGTTAACCGTTTTAATAATATGTATCATGAAAGTTTAAATTCAAGCCCTGCGCTTACTTATAACCTAGATTACACTATTCAATTCAATCTTCTTCGTTTAGGTTTTGAAAGGTCTAGCACAGAAAGGCAAGACAGTGGTGTGCACAATCCACCAACCGTCTTCCGAGTTATACGCGATGTTCGACAAGCTTCTAATCATGGCCGATGGACGTGTCGCGTTCCTTGGATCTCCTGATCAAGCCACGGATTTCTTCAAGGAGTAAGTATTTTATGAAAAATTGTTGATGTTGGGTTGTTTTACTTGTCAGCCTCCGTAGCCTAGTTTGTAGTGACCCTGCCTACAAAGCTTAAGCGGGTTCGAATACTGGCGAGGGCATTATTTGTGTATTCATTTATTACAAATATTTGTTCCTTGGTCATGGCTGTCAATGTATTTAAGTATCTATATGTATCTATCTATTATATATATCGTCGCCTGGTACCCCACATCACAAGCCTTAATTGAGCTTACCGTGGGACTAGGTCGATTTGTGTAAGATGTCCCAAGATATTTATTTATTTATTTACTTTTAAAGCCATGTAGATGACGAGCTATGTGGTGAGGGAAATATTGGTTTCAAATAAAAGTTGAACTTTGAATGAATGAAAATTGAATGTAGAATTACAACCATTGTCTTCCATCTACTAGGTTAGGAGCAGCATGTCCTGCAAACTACAATCCCGCAGACCACTTCATACAAATTCTGGCTGGCGTGCCAGGCAGGGAGGAAGCCACCAGACACACGGTGGACACAGTGTGCACGGCGTTTGCCAAGTCGGAACTAGGATGCCAAATAGCTGCGGAGGCTGAGAATGCTTTGATGCATGAAGTAAGTTTCTTACGGAACAGATTCATGTTTGGAGTTGGTTTTACGTTTTTGATAGTTTGTGCCTGTTTGTACCTTAAAGGAGTGAGCATGCCGCGGCTTAAAAAACGGTCAGGGTACGGAGTCACTTTAACGCGGCGTAAACGTCATGCTGCCTACCGATGCTTAATATACGCAGCCGCAACCTGTACGCCCGCCCGTGACGTGTACCTAATAGGAACGATTTTTGACGCGAACCTTTTATGAAACAGTTGACATTTACGACGAGCCACAGCCATTTCATACCTTTACCGTTTTCTAATGTGATGTGGTCACACCTTAATGTGATCAAGTACTTCAAGCATTCTAGACTTTCCTAGAACGTTCTAGGATGTAGTTGTATCTATTGACTGTTCTAAAGCCCTGCAAACGCCCAAATCTAAATTGAACCAAATCAAACTAAACCCGTATACATAAGTCCGTCCTTTGTAGATCTCGCCGTCTGATCTACTACTTATTGCGCGTTATAATTATAATATCCTTATGACGTAGGCACTTGTAAATAATCTTTTAATAACGAGTCCTTAAATCCCAAATAGCGGAAGATCTCCGGCTGGTCGGATACCCCATGGTCAAACACGAGTTTGCGCACGCGACGCTCCCCATACAAAGTATCATGGTGGGCGCAATTCCGCGCTGTACTTTGGCGGTCCTGGCTTTCAGTTACTAAAGAACCAATGCTAATCAAAGTGCGGTTTCTGCAGACTATCGTAAGTATCAGCATTTTTAAATTGTTGAACTTTAGTCACAAACAGTTACGTTACGTTTTCACGTTCAAGTATTTGTGATTCTATTTGACTTCTTTAAGCAACTTCTAACTATTTTTGATTATTTTAATATCCCTTCATGTATACTTCTCTTCACTTAATAATTGTATTTTATTAAGGTTTTTTTTTCACTTCTTGGCTTATTTGGTCAAAAGATGATGAAGCGAATACTTACTAAGTAAGTTCTGCAGATGGTGTCCATACTGATCGGTGTGATCTACTTCGGCCAACACTTGGACCAGGATGGTGTCATGAACATCAACGGTGCCATCTTCATGTTTCTCACCAACATGACCTTCCAGAACATCTTCGCTGTCATCAACGTGAGTATTTTTATTTTTATTGTTGTCATCTATAATACAGTCAACTTTTTCCATATTTTCGTCTGTTTCATCATATCGTATTAAAATTATATTTTTGCTAGCGGTTTTATCCACTTTGATACCTACATAACAGCCACTGTCCACTGGACAACGGTATTAGGAGGTAAATGCCCATAATCGCCACGCTGCGCAAACGAGTTGGCGATCGCATTAGTGTGTCCACTATGATTCACGATGCTGCTGCCCATGATCAATCCTTGATAAATAAATGGTCAGTGATACTTCAATCCCTTAGCCGACCCTAACGATGCCCACGGGAAGAGACACCTATATAGTAATGTTAAACATAAATTATATGGCATGAATATTTTCATAGCACAGCATTAGTTGGCGCTAATTACATTTGCTTTAATGGCAGCTAATTTCTCAAGTTTGATTTTATTTGCTTTATAAATCGATTGCTTAAGTAGCCACTTAAAGAAGTTCATTGCAATAAACATTCTTCAAGTTTAATTGTTGTAATTATTTACTAACTGGCAATCTAACGATTAAGAAACCTTATTAGATCCACGTTTTCGTTCAGCAGGTTTTATCTTGACGTAGTGATATCTTAAGTACATGTAAATATTTATTTTCACAGTCTGTTGAACTCGTTCTTGAATACTAAAGATAACATTTTCGAATTTCGAAACAAATAAAATTTGCATTCTAACATATGTTTGATATCGTATTAATGCAAATAATAGATAAGATTCCATAGTCTAGATTTACGGTTAGACTAGCAATACGAAATTTAGAAAGTTTATACCTACCTACTTATTTACTTATACCAAAAATAAAGTATTCTGTAAATTATAGATATGTCGTAGGCGAAATATGAACCGATTACTTTCAAAGTGAAATTAGCAAGAAATCCAAAATTGTTGATAATATTTCCCGTAGAAAGAAAACAAGCTGATAAAATTGTGTTGTAATCCCACAAAAATCTCCTCAATTCTAAACTCCACCAGGTATTCTGCTCCGAGCTGCCCATCTTCATCAGAGAGCACCACAATGGCATGTACCGTGCTGACGTCTACTTCCTGTCCAAGACCCTGGCAGAAGCGCCAGTATTCGCCACCATTCCGCTAGTCTTCACCACGATAGCGTATTACATGATCGGGCTTAACCCGGCGCCAGAGAGGTTCTTCATTGCATCGGGTTTAGCGGCGCTGATCACAAATGTCGCCACATCGTTTGGTAAGTGCTTAATGAACTCATCTATTCGTTTAGTCTACTTCATATCAAAGATAGCACCAGGATTTGCTACTATCTCGCTAGTCTTCACCACGATAGCGTATTATATGGTCGAGCTTAACCCGGCGCCAGAGAAATTCTTTATTGCATCGGGTTTAGCGGCGCTGATCACAGATGTTGCCGTTGCCACGTCGTTTGGTAAGTGCTTTATGAACTCATAAGTCATAACTCATAGTAATATTTGTTTAGTTTACTTGACTAGACTTCAATGCACCAGAATTCGCTACCCGCAAGTTTTTAGCACAATAGCGTATTACAGGGAGCGTATACCGGCATTTTCTCCACACAAAATAACCGGTTCGTTTTGTACCTATGTACTTATCTGTTTTCCCCACCAGTACTATAAGTACTACTCGTAATATTGGCAACCATACAGCTAGACTTGACCACAATAGCGAATAACATGATCTGGCATACGGCACCGGAATGATTCTTCATTGCATCGAGGCTAATTAATAGCGGCGCTTGTGGGTATACATTTTAACTTACTTTGACCCAGTATATTACTTGTCAAAGTCGCACAATGGTAAATGGGTCAAAATTATTTTCGTTGTCTTGTTTCATACCACTCTGTCACGCTTTAGTTGCTGTTTCCACAAAGTATATAAAAAAAAACCCGGTGCACTTGTATTTCATTTTCACGCTAGATTTTAATCCATACATCAAAAATTGGAAACAAAACATCATCTCATACAAAAATCAGTACTGTCACGTTTTTAAGGGACACAAAATAAGACAACGAAAAGAATTTTGACCCAAATATAAAAATTTCTTCATCATCATTCTGGTGTTTATCATGTCTCGTAAATTAATATGTAGTCTTGTTGATGATACTGTCAGAAGAAACAGACAAATATATCCGGATAGGAAATACACGATTAGGCAATTATAGATTAGGTAGGTAATTTATATTGGCGTCTATTTTAAACATTAACTGAAATGGTTGTGCAACATGATGAGTCTTATTTTAATAGATTTTGAACAACTTCAACAATGCGGTGAAACAGCTTAATTATAATGATAGGGTAACGCATTAAATAATAATGTAAAAAATCCGTGGCATTAATGCATTAGATAGTAGACGGAACTCATCGAACTCGTTTGTGTGGGAAAATGAACTAGGAATGGTAGCAAAATTAGTCATTTTAGCAGTATCAAAATGATTTATGCGTCGTTGGACTAAAAGTAAATATGGCGATGTATAAAAATGTCTACATATAAAATAAAAATTGGTCCGAGTATTAGAAAGCCAATACTTTAGAATGCTTAAGTCTTATCAAGTCGGAATATAAAAATGACTACTATCAATTATAAAAATGTTTATGTCTTATCAAGTCGAAATATAAAAATGACTACTTTCAAAGTGTACAAATGTCTGAGTCTAATCAAGTATGAATATAAAAATGACTACTTTCTTTACTATAGGTCCAGGATTATAATAATACATATACCTACGGATCAAATTCATCACCACCAACAATCACAGGTGGACATTTTTATACTTCGTCAAAATTATATACTCCCGAACTTATGCAAGTGGACATTTTTATACATCGCCATATTTACTTTTAGTCTAGTGTCGCAACATGTTTATATTTGGTCAAAAATAAAGGTGAACATTTTTATACTTCGTCAAAATTATATACGCCCGAACTTAAGCAAGTGGACATTTTTATATATCGCCATATTTACTTTTAGTCCAACGACGCATAAATCATCAAAATATTTAATTTATTATCTAAATACTTGATCTTCTTAAAAGAATCCTGAGTATTTTGTGTAGATTTAATTACCAATAACGACTATTGTGTCCAATTTAGATTTCAGACATCTGATCTGTGATCATCATGCACTCTACAATAGAAGCTTTCTCACATCTTTGTGAGCACTCTGACCGCTCAGATATGTCTGACGCCATATCTGACTGTGCCATCAGTCACAGTTGCTACTCTATGAAAAGTTTTTACTGTAACTTATGCAACATTTTTATGGACTGGTCGATTCCCACGTGTAAACTGACACCGAAATTATGATATGATGTAGCTAGAGCTACCGTATACCGCGGCGTCTTCGTCTTGCTCTACAAAATACGTCACACTCGTCATAGTACGTCTGTCATCCATCTCAATAGGCCTCTTGTCTTGGCTACAATATTACCAATGCAATCGTTAGTAACATGCGAATAACATACATTTTCTTAATCCCTTCATAATAAAGCTTAATTTTCGATAGCAAATGTAGATTGCGGCTTTACTTCGAATTGTAGGGCGAATTTCTATCAACCGCAGGAGCTCAGATATCTTGATACTTTATATCGGTGCCCTTTATTCTTGACATTTCACGGCCGAATGCAATGTCACCTCAGATTCTGATGGGACTGGCTTGTTAAGATGATAAGTATTTTAATTATCAATAACATTTGCATAACTCGAAACATTAAATTTTGGATGGTCTTCACAGTAAGGAAAGGGTTACATTAAGTCTTAGTGACCGCAATCAATTGATTATGATTGCTCTTGAGATATTAATGAATTTCAATAAATATATCAATTTACTCGACAAACACTCAACCAATAAGCTTAGCACATGATTGGTATGTCAGTATGTCGCCGCAAAATAGATTTACATCTTTTACTAATTACATGAATAAAAGAGGGATGGATAGTCTATCTCGCGGTGACATATTTTCGCACTGATCCTGTGCTAAGCCCACAACTTGCTGTGTGCTTGTTGTGTTGTGTGTGTGATTGTTGTGTTAGCGCACAGGAAATGTATATGTTTAATATCGTTTCTGTAAAGAAGTTAGGTACAGTCGAAGACAAAATAAGGGGTATATAAAAACGTTCAAAAATATATCCCAGTGCACTCTAATTCTGTGTAATAAGAACGTCGTAACATATTTATGAACGGATTTTTTCGATACTTATTTTTGCACTTGACTGTACTTACTCGTATTTAGCCAACAGTGATAAACAGTGTGGATTTGTCTGGATAAACAATAGAATAAAACGAGTATTTAAACTGATATTGCAGAAAGCAGTCATGTTCTTCGAATAACTATGACCATGTACCTAATTGAAGATGCTCGCCTAAAGGCATTAAATTGTGCTCTAGTATTCACAGTATAAGTTTTTAAACTAACATTGTCATTTACATTATTACCCCCTTATTCATAAACGTCTGCTAACTTAACAAGCCGCTAATAATTGTTGTGCCTTTCGGTCTTAACAATGTGTCCATAAGAGCAAAAGGGACAAACAATACTTAGCGGCCTGTTAAGTTAGCAGACGTTTATGAATGAATAAGGGGGTTAGTACCTATGATTTAAAACGTTACTCCGTGAAGATGGCATTTGCAACAGTGCCGAATATTTAGTGTACAAGTTAAATATCGCGTTAAGTCATACTAATAGTAGGGATTCACAGTGTTCCAGTTCCATGGTCAATGTGGTTTTAATGAGCCATGCTCTTGCGCAGGTTACCTGATCTCGTGCGCCAGCAGCAGCGTGAGCATGGCCGCGTCTGTGGGGCCGCCCATCATCATCCCCTTCATGCTGTTCGGAGGGTTCTTCCTCAACTCAGGGTAAGTTAACTGTTGACATGGCTGGCGTTGTGTTCTTTGTTGATGGTGACACATTTACAGGTCTTTGTCACGACAACGTGTCATCATCATCATCATATCAGCCGAAAGACGTCCACTGCTGAACATAGGCCTCTCCCAAAGATTGCCACAATGACCGGTCCTGCGCCACCCGCATCCAGCGGACTCCTGCGACCTTCACCAGGTCATCAGTCCACCTTGTGGGGGACAGCTCAAAAACACACAACGTGCGACAACGTGTAGATTGCATAAAATATCATCATCATTAGCCTGTAGTATAATCAGCCTCTCCTATTACCTAAGTGTACGGACGCATTAGGAGGTAAATGCCTATAATCGCCACGCTGGGCAAGCGGGTTGGCGAACGCAGTAGTGTGTCCACTGAATTAATTATGCTGCTGCTGCACATCATCAATCTTTAATAATTAAAAGGTCAGGCATAAAATTTACTATCGAGATAAACCTGTCAGATATGGTGGAAGAAGTTGAATGTTTTTACACACAAAACACGTGCACATGTAAAAATATCCATGAGATAAAAATATACCTAAGACTTCTAAGAGATTCTGTTTTTTTCCATCTGTTCATATTTTGGTTCAAGCCTTAGCCTATTTTTGACCGAGTTTCGAACCATTTTAATTCCTTTAAAAAAATATGTTGTGACAACATTCGATATTGAGAGTCGTGAGAGCCGTACGTGTCCATTTCCTTTCAAATCACGCAATATGATATGAAGTTTTTGGTATTAAAAGCCCTCGTCATATTCTCGCTTCACCCACAGATCAGTACCTCCATACCTCGGCTGGATATCCTACCTCTCCTGGTTCCGGTATGGGAACGAAGCCCTGCTGATCAACCAGTGGTCTGGCGTGGACTCCATCGCTTGCACGAGGGAGAACTTCACGTGTCCAGCTTCGGGAGAAGTCGTGTTGGAGACCCTCAGCTTCTCAGAGGTTTGTCCATTGTTCAACCAATATAAGCCTTCTTACTTGTTAGGACTACCAGACAATCGGCACTCCGGCTTCACTTCGTGGTAGGTATTCCAAAAATATGCACGAAGCGTTTCGCTTCGACTTTCCTTATGTGAACTGCCAAAGAGTGGAATGCCTTACCCGAAACTGTGTTTCCGCATGTGTACAATCTGAATATCTTCAAGGCAAGAGTGAATAGGTATCTCATATGTAAACGTGCTCCACCGTAGACTGCATCATCACTTACCAGCAGGTATGATCGTGGTCAAACGTCTACCTATTATATTCGTAATTAGTCCGAGGTAATACTACTAGTAGTAGGTCGTCTTTGCGGCCGCCTTTGTCGCGATATAAAGCCTAAATAAAAAACAAAAAACGAAGCAACTGGCAACATTAGTACAAGATGTCATTGTTGTTTTCGCGCGCCACTGTCACGTCGCACGGATTTTATTACGAAGAAAAATTTTCTTGTTTTAGTGGAATTTTCAGATTCTCGGATAGAAGAATATGATTAAAAGGACGAGCAATATTGCGTTGACTTGCTGTAAGAAGAAACAACCTCCTAATATACAGAAAATCGATATGAAAAACAAAAGAAAATTTGACCATTTAGAGGTTACAATGAAATGAAATGAAATGAAATGATTTATTGCAATAAACACGGTATTTAACAGATAGTACATTGGATATAATTAAAGATTCACATGTTTAACCGCAAGGGCATGCAATTTAAACTTATACAACTATTTTTACAATATTCAATTACAATAGGTAATCAATAGAAAAAAACATGCTATACAAAATTATGAATAGAAGACCATGTACCTTCTTCTATTTAAAAACACAACAAAATTACATTTATCTAGTATATTCGTCAAAATAAGTTAATTAGGAAAGTATAATAGGAATAAATTAAATTAGAAAAAATTATAAAAATAAAATCATAATAATCATGTCAGGCAATCCACATTTAACTACGACTGAATCTGGTTTTCTAGAAAATCCTGTGTGACAGATACTCATTGAGAGAATAAAACCTCTTTTCTAGTAGCCAACCATGCAACCTAGATATGCAGGCTTGGTACGGTAAGGATTTAATATCATCCGGGATCAGATTGTATACTTTGATCGCCATGCAATAACTATTTCTGCTACAAAGTTTTGTGTTTGTTTTGGGTTTCACAAGTCTTGAAGGATACCTTGTGTTAAAACTACACACATCTTCTAATTTTTGAAACAAAGTTGGATGAGACTTTACAAACTTGGCAAGTTCCAAAATATATAGAGATGGTAATGTTAGAAGTTTCAAATCAGAGAAAAGATCCCTGCAAGAGGTTCGTGGAGCCTTTTTGCAAATGGCTCTTACGCACTTTTTTTGGCTAATGAAAAGGTCTTCCACTTCGCAACAATTTCCCCACAACACTATTCCATACCTTAACACGGACGCCACATACCCGTGGTAAGCAAGTAGAGCAGTTTGCCTGTTAACACGGGTTGCAAGTCTTCTAAGTGGGTAAGAAAAACTGTTTAAGCTCTTACATTTCTTCTCAATTTGAGGTTTCCATGAGCAATGCTTATCTAATATTATGCCTAGGAATGTCACTACGTCTGTTTCCCGTATAATATGGTCATTATATTCAACACTTAATTCTACCGCTTCTTTCCTATTACAGAATTGTATGAAATTAGTCTTGCTCAGATTTACGTTCAAATTATTTGCTTCCAGCCATTTAATTATTTTGTGAGTTTCAATATTTATATTATCATTATAGGTAGCAATATTATTACATGTTATTATTAAGGAAATGTCGTCGGCAAACAGAATACACTGACAATCAGTAGTGGTCGGTAGGTCGTTAATATAAAGCAAGAACAGTAGAGGGCCCAAAACACTTCCCTGAGGAACACCAACACTATTTACTAATATATTAGAACTAAAATGATCTACGGTATTGTTATCATTAATATGTTCGATTTGCACGTATTGCATCCGGTTTTTTAGATAACTACCGATCCAGTCCAAGGTTTTCCCTCGAATACCATATTTTAAACATTTATCAAGAAGGCGCTGATGCGAGACGAAGTCGAAAGCCTTGCTCATGTCGAAGAATATGGCACAGACTGGATTTCTTTTATCCACTTCTTCAGTAATTTTTTTGATCAACGTAAATGCAGCCAGTGTTGTAGATTTGCCCCTTTGAAAGCCATTTTGTTCCTCTTTTATTATGTTGTGCTTGTCACAAAAAGAAGTCAGCCTAGAATGCATAATCTTTTCGAATATTTTTGACAGAACAGGCACCAGAGTAATTGGCCGGTAATTATTCAAATCTTCTTTATCACCCTTCTTGTGCAATGGCTTTACAATGGACATCTTAAGTTTTTCAGGAAAAATACCACTTGTGAAAGAAAGATTAATGAGAAAACTAAGGACAGGTGCAATTAGTAAAGCACAGGTTTTACACACAAACATGAAAATATATGAGTTCTTGCATATAATACCGCTAATTCTGACATAATATGTTATATTATGTCGATTCCCTGTTGGGAAATGTAATATCCGGTAACATATCTGGATTTAATTACAAAGGTAAGAGATATACAAATATAACCTAAAATACTTATATTTTGCAAGTAATC